>CATIWR010465829.1:0-14686 GCA_949677035.1 Omphalea diandra | reverse complement strand
AGTATTTTAGTTTGATTATTCATGTATGTTTTGTTGTAAATAATTACTAAGTGGTGAACAAGAGACATAATGAAAAAAAAAATTTAATTAGGTCTTTTAAATGACAATGGATCGACTTAGAGAGAAATTTAATTGATTATTAATTGGGATGTGACAGATAATCCATGCTTTGCAAATAATGCATGAATAACATTTTTTAAAGAAATAGAGATAATGTCATGCACAAACAACATAGCAAGAAACCATTCAATAACGTATACATTTTTATTTACATATCATAAAACAACCCTCATTTTCTTTTTCACTAAAATATCTCGAAACTCATCAACCATAAGAAAAAAAAACTACACCATAAGAAAAAAAAACTATCTCCAATATCATTGATGATGACAAGTGTGATCTCCGCAGCATAAGCATGTGCTAGTTCCTTTTGAATTTTTGAAGAAGTCATTTGATTATTTTCAAGAGCATTTTATTAACTACCTTGGAAATCTCTTTATTTTGTTGGCTATATCACTCAAGTAAATAAACAAATATGTCTTTATTTAAAGAACTAGTTGATTCATTATATCTATGAAAAGGTAAATATTGCTTCAAAAAGAAACATATCACATCCAACATCATCATTAACTGGGTGCGATAAGCAAACTCCATCTTGAGCTTATGTGTTTCTAACATATTTGCCGCACTATGCCTTTGATCTTGAAAAAACTCAAACTATATTCTAGCATCATTATGACAACTATTCACATAACTAACATGTTTATTGAATTTTTCTAATGCATTTTTTAAGTTATTGAACTCTATTTTGATAAAAACATCCTCTGCAAATTGACGTCCTTTATTTGAAGTTTTGAAAAGACATAACCAAAAATAAAATGCCGCATCTCTTAATACTCCAATCATATGAACTTTTTAAACCAACTATATTGAGAACTTCTCACTAACCTACCAAATTGAGTTTTTGAATAATTATGGCCAATTGATTAACTAGGCACCCTAGTCAATTACTCTCTTTGAATTTGATCTCCAATAGTAACATCAAACTCCTCAATCAGTTCACGTAATCCCAGAACACTGATAATATCATTTAAGTTGAATTTCACACGAGATTATTTTTTACTACTCCCTTCAAAATCATTAGATTCTTTCGAAAACTCAATACTGCGTATTCATTTAAAAAACCTTTCCATTTTCTACTATAGATAAATAATCAAAATAAATTCATGCTATTCAATTACAATTCACAAAATAATAAATTTTCAATCACAATTCACAAACCAATAAAAATTTTAATTCAATTCACAATATATTTTTAATTTAAAATTTCTATTTCTACTCCACAATAAATAAATTATTTTTAATATATTTTTAATAAATTTTATATTTTAATATAAGTTCACAATATTTTTAATTGACTTTATATTTTAATTCATAATAAATCAATCAAAATTTGTAATTCACAATTCATAATATATTTTTAATTTAAACTTCTTATTTCTAAATTAGAGTACCTAATTCACAATATATTTTTTAATTTAAATGTCCTATTTTTAAATTAGGATTTTTATTTCTAAATTCAATCAATTCATAATTTTCAAGAAATATAAAAGAAAAAGAAGTGAATGACATATTTTTAATGCAAAACCAAGTGAATTAAAATATGAAAAATATGAGAAAAGTGAAAAAAAAAAAAGAAAAGTTGAAAAAAATGTAAAACTCACCTTTGATTGAATCCAAAATTGAGTGCAAATTCTTCGAATACTTAATAGTCTAAGCTAAAATATTGGTAAAAATTAATATTTTAAAGAGTAACTTAAATATTTTTTTAGAGGAAGAAGAGATAATTAGGTGAGAAAAAGGAAAAATTTTGAATTTAGGAGGGATGAATTGTTGCTCGAAAAAGAAAAGGAGAAAGTGTTTTGGGGGGATGAGCGATAAGGCTTAATAGCTTATGCCTTTTTTTTTTTTTGGTTTCCCACTTATTGAAAACAACATCATTTTTGAGTAAATGGGGGACAAAAAATAAAGGCATAGGTTGGATAGGGCTTAATAGATAGGCTTTTATTTTTTTATTTTTTTAATTTCTCACTTACTCAAAATGATGTTGTTTTGAGTAAGTGGGAAATTTTAAAAAAAAAACAGGGTTTCGAAGGGGGCTCTTCTTTTTCCTTTAGATCTTTGTTCTTTCTTATCCATTCATGGTAGGGGCTTAACCCTTTGTCCACCCTTTATCCCCATCTTCTCACCAGCAACTAGATGACTTCAACCTATGTGAACCCTCTTTAGTTCTGCCACTGTATGACCCCTTTTCTAATATATTTAGAGCTATGCCAAATGAGGTAAGCTCTACATCTTTCGCTCTTCTTAATTTCCTTGCATTTTTTACCATTCAATCCTTATATGTAACTTTTATTATTTATATTATTGAATTAAATTTAAATATACTTTCAATTTTATGTTTAATGTCTTGTAACTGCTTTATTTTAAGCTTTAATCACCTTATTCCATTCTTTTTTTAGAAATTACATTTGAACATATACCTTATAAATGTTTATTTTTTCAACTTGTTTGTGCAATTGCAAACATATACCTTATAAATGTTTATTTTTTCAGCTTGTTTGTGCAATTGCATTATATTATTATTTATTGGTTATCTCATTACGTGCTTGTATATGTGGTGCTATTGTGATTCTTATTGCTTCTCACATCTTTATTTATCATTGTTTCTTAATTTGCCCTTTTTTTATTTATGTTTGCATTTCATTGTTGTTCATTGTTCTTCAAACTGATATGGCCTTTGCCAAAATGGGTAAGTTTATGAGCCTAGTGGCTACCTATTTTCAAGGCTTAAACAAGTGTGTATGATGTCATGTGGCACTCATGGGCTACTTCATTTCTTCATCTTGCTCTATACTAGTGGTTTGAAAAGTAACAACTCCTTGATGCACTACTTAGTAGAGTAGTGGGTGGACACCGCCCATACCTTCTATATCTCATAAATAAACAAGGTGACTATGAGCATTAGATTTTAGGTCCTTAGAATGGAAGTTGGATGATGAGAAACTATTTAAATTATCCCTACAAAATAGAGAATCAATTACATAAGAAAGGAGTAAAAGTTTAGGATAAGCCTTGAATCAAACCCACATTCCATCAAACCTAAACTTTGAAAGCCATTTAAGTGAGTAAATTATTGGATATACAACTAATATAGATGGTTGTATAACAAACTTTGTAGATTTATATAGCCATCCTCTTATCTATACTCACTTCCCGTAAACCCCAGCAGAGAGAGTGTTCTATAACAGTTAACCACCAAGCCCTAAAAGGCAACTAACTCCAAGTCTATACAGTCATTCCCAAGGCTATACAAATAACTTACAAACTCTATTCTCTAAAATTTTCCTTATTCTTACTTATCAAAGGTATAGGATTGAGTGTAATTTAAGCCATTAAGCTTAATTATACCCATCTTTCCTCTATAAATACCTATTCTTTTGAAGAAAGGAAAGAGGCTTCTAAACCTCACCTTTATATGGAAAACACATATCCCAATACTCACACAAAAACTAATCATTTATACTATACTTTGCATGGTTTCCATTAGTATTTGGAAGATTTGTCTCATATTAAAGAGTCTTTAAGGGTAAGAAATACTCAAAGGGCATCTAAGGACTAATCCCCCACCTTCTACCTTTTTATTTATTTTCTTTTTTATTTCTTAAAATCTAATATCTTATAGGCCTATACAAACTTGCATTTTGTCTATATAGACTCCTGAAGGGGTTATATAGATCACCAATTAGTCTGTATAGTCCTCTTTCACTACTCACAACAATCTTCTTCCATCTTTACTTCTTGCTTTCCTTTTGAGCTTTTATGGTTCTTTAGTATCTTTGTTAGTCTCCTATAATAGGAATTAGGTAGGTTGCAATGCCTATGACCCTTATGCTTCATTTTGAAAGACAATGATCAATCCAAGTATTTCTCTTGGTATGCTTAATCTATTTATTTCATGTTTTATCCATCCATTTTCTTATGTGGTTATGATTATTTTTAGGGGAGAATAGGAAAATGAGAGAGTTTCTTATCCCTATGACGTTTTGATTCTTTCCATCTTGGTAGTCACTTATGTTGATTATTGATATTTTTTGTGTGTTGGCCTTCACCATTATGAGAGGAGATAAACTAGCTAATTAGCTTGCTTTTCTATTCCTTTACTTTATTTTGGGTGGTATCATGCCCTAATATGAGAGGGCTTACTACCCTAGTACCCTATTTCTTCTTCTTTTTCTCATATGTTATATGATAAATTAAGGAATGGTCCTTTAGGCCTTTTAGTTATCTTATCATCTTTCTATGGTATCCTAGCCTTTTCCTGGCTAGAGATGCATTAAATGATACTTTAATATGAAGAGCTCTTTTGGAGCACTTTTAAGTGATGATTTGAGGTCCAATGATCTTTATGTTCACACCTATGATTTTTTCCCAAGACCCATTGATGTCCATATGTGATACACTTGATTCATTTTTTTTTTTTTTGCTAATATTATTTGATGTCACTCTTACATTCATGTTTTATATTTACTTTAACCCTACTTACTTTGTTTAATATGCCAAATGATAGACATAGATAATAACTTAGTCACCCTGATTTGACATTAGATGTGATAAAATGCATGGGACGTTATGGACATGGGAAGATAGATTCTTATCCCGTAAGATATGATGGCAAGCTTTAACTTGAGTTATTTGTATCTTGGGGTTTTAAGGGGTTGTTTTATTTTGTATGTTAGAATGCCCATTTGATGCATATTTATGATTCATTTAGTTCATTACATGTAAACCCTTGTTATGCTTGCATACATATCCCCACCTTATCATGAATGTTTGTAATTTATTGATGATATGAATGAATTGAGACATGTTACCTGAATGTTTTAGGACTAGTAATATGGACTAGTTAAACAATATGATTAAAATTATAATTGTGAACTAAAGATACTCGAAGGTTGAATCCCTAAATTCGGGCAGTTTGGGGTTGTTTAACCTCTTTCCCATATCGTATTCAATTTTCAAACTCGATCTTTGATGAGGTGAAAATGGATTGGACCTTCTAATTGACTTATTATGCTCAAAATCATTATCTAAAATTTTATCTCAACCAAAATTGGGTGATGACTTTATTCAAATTTAGGGGTCATACCAAAGTATTGCCCTGCTTTGATCCTTGTTGATCATTTATGTCATGACCTGAATTTTGAGTCATGCCAGCACTAGGGAACATAAAGGTTTAAGGCCTTCACAACTTGTAGCAAGTCTATTTACTCGTTGTTAAAACCCACTTCTAAACTCTCTGATACCTTAAATCTAAAGCTTATACTTATTGGCCCATAAACATTTTTAGTTTTTATTTGGCCCACTTTAGATTCTTAGGATAATATGAATGGGAGGTAGGGATTTAAGCTAAGCTAAATCCCAAACATTTCATAAAAAAACTTCCTTGCATTATTTTGTAGCCATTTAATTCATTTCTTATCATATCATGACTAAGGGAGTCTAGACTCACTAGTTAATTCCTTTTATTCTCTCATTTTCTTACTTTTTGTTATATACAAATCATTAAACATACAACTTTCCCATTTAATGACAATCCTAGAATCGAGGGTCCACTTAACGTCATTCTAGTTATAACATTCTTTCCATTATTATAAGCATTAAATATCTATCTTACGTAGGCCACAAATCCTTACATGCCTTAACATCATTTCCTTTAATCATGCATAATAATTTTACATCGTATTAACCTTAGACATATACATATCACATTATTCATAACTTAAACTTTGAAGAGATTAACACATACATATCACATTATTCATAACTTAAACTTTGAAGAGATTACTAAGAATACAAAATATAACTTAACATTTGCTTGATACATTTATAACTCTTTCAATTATACATATACATCATTATTGTAGGCAACTACGGAGAAATAATGCAGTGCCTCATTTATAGTCTTTAACCTTTGACCATCAATCATGATATCAATCTTATGTTTAACCTATAAAATAATTTATGTGTGTGTATATAAAGTGGGGTAAGCTCCTTGTGGGAATTGTTGGCCTAGTGTACTAAGAAGGGGGGTTGAATTGGTGGTTAATTAAAAATTAAAAGGAAGGTTAAGGTGTTTATGAAGTTAAGAAGGAGAAGGGAAAAATAAACATAAGAAGTTTATAGTGCTTCGGGTGTTAACAAACCCTATGTCCACTCCCTAATTCTCCATAATTGGGTATTTCACTCAATTAAACTAGTGTTTTCAAGCTCACACCCAACTTATACAACTTGTGTTTTATGGCTCACACAAAACCCTTACAACTTGTGTTTTTAGGCTCACACAAAAATCTCTAACAAGTGTTTGGATAGACTCACACTTCAACGTCTTACAACTGTTTTAAAATCTAGGCTAACTTTTAACCCACTTATAAAGGTGTTTATTTCTCACACCAAGCAATCAATAACACATAAAGAAGAGTAAAAGAATAAGTAAAAAATTCATAAGAGTTTGGTTATAATTAATTGAATTCTCTTGCATTTGCATCAGTTTGGTAGGGTATTTATAGCCCACATCTACCAAAACTATCCCAAAATCTCCAAGTTATGCTAGGCAGATTTTGCATTAAATGCTTGTCAGGTGGAAGTCGCTGTCGCGAATTTCCAATTTGCACTGAGGAGCCAAAAATTGCAACAAAGAATCCTGTTATGTGTCTAACGGTTAGTCCATGTGTCTTTCACCCATTGGTTGTCCAAGAAATATAAGTTTTATGTTCAACCAACTACTTAAAAGTTACGGTCGTAAGTTAGCTTTGTCTTGGGCATGATTGAGACTGCAAATTCCTTTGTTTGGTGAGGAAATTTACAACTTCTTGAGTCACGATCACGTTGCCCTTGCAATTTTCAGCGGTTGCCTTGGACACTTGGCGTGCTGTGCCTGTGGCTTTCGTTCCCTCCTTTGTTATTATGAAATTTGCAGTCTCCATCTTTGAAGCGAATGCCACCATGAATTCTTTTATGAATCAACCAATAGTCTTTCAGCTGAGTCATGGCTATGAATTTGCCCTCAAATTCCTTAGGCCTAGATCCATCCATCCTAATAGCAATGTTACAGTTGCAATTTAGGGGATACTAATCGCGATTTTGGATGTTGTTCTAAAAGATGGAGATTTTGAATTTCATCCTACTTTCAATGAAAATAAATCTTATAATCTGCAAAATAACACTTACTCAAAGCATTATAACTGATCAATCTCCATTGTCAAGATCAAAAGAGGCTTAGGACATAGGTTTAACCAACTTAGTCTAACAATCTCCTTTTTTTTTTTTTTATTTTGACAACTTAGATTGATCTTAAAGAAAGATGAACGCATGAGTTATGAAGTTGGGATGGTGAATGATCAAATAATCAAGGAATAATCAAAGGATTTTAGTCAATGATCAAATAATTCTAAGTTAGAACTTGCTTCCCTTTAACTTATGCTTTTTTTATGCATAAAACTCATTTTCTTTCAATGTTATTCTCTCCCCCTTTGGCAAGATCAAAAAGAGGGCAAAGAGTTAAAAAGTAAAAAGGTGCATAAGTTGGGATAAATTAATCATAAAGAACAACACAATAAAGATAATGTAGAAATTATAATCACATAACATATGAGACAATGAATTACAAAACAAACTCTTTTATTCATTTAGTAAACTATGGGAACAATAGCTTTACATCAAAAACTTAAAAACAAAATAAAAAAAGAAACCCTGAACACAAACTAAAGGATAGGAGAACTGTCATCATCTCCAGAATTGTCCAGTTCTTCATTATCTCCTCCACCTTCA
Organism: Omphalea diandra; assembly: GCA_949677035.1. Taxonomy (NCBI): domain Eukaryota; kingdom Viridiplantae; phylum Streptophyta; class Magnoliopsida; order Malpighiales; family Euphorbiaceae; genus Omphalea; species Omphalea diandra. The sequence goes on along the minus strand of CATIWR010465829.1, from coordinate 6,796 downwards.
GCTTCATCACCTGCTTCAACCTCGTAGTTGTCCTCCTCTTCTGGTGTGTCCCTAATCCTCAAAGTCTGAAAGATGGCAGGGAGGAGCACTTACATTCTCCTGTAAGTCCACCAAATCACTGTGTAGGTGGGAGAGGAGGAGAAATCATCTCTTCAGCATCATCATCATCTTGTCCAATTTCTTATTGATAGAGGCAAGAAAGATTTTGGTTTTGGGCTTGGGTTACGGAGGAACAGATTGGGCTGCCTCTTTAATAACAAACCTTTTTCATTTGGAGCCTTAGGAAGACTCTAATTTCTTGGCTCCAAAAGCACCCAAAGTGTATGTGTAAGTATAAGGGTGAATGGCTTTTGTATTGGTGAGGTAGGGGAGGTCCAAAAAATTTTGGTAAGGGAGAAACTTCTTAGTGAGGAATTTTTCATTTTCCTCATTAAGAGCACCCACTTATCGATAGATAATAGTGACATAGGAAGGAAGAAGAAATTGACTCTTAGGTTTGGTGTTCATATGAATCAATTAATCCATAAGATAGCGCCCAGTTTGTATGGGTTTATTTTTTATAGGACATAGAAGGAAAGCAAGATCCTTTTGGGATGCCTTTTCATTACCATTACCTCTTACGTTAATGGAGAAGCTGATGATACAATGAAATAACCAAAAAAGCAAGGTTCAAATGTATTTAGCTAAGGAGGTTTAGGGGTCATGTTTGGTATCGATGGAAATTTTGGACCAAAACTTTGAATATACATCAAGAGTGGAGATGATGAACGAAATGTGATCTCCGACTTGAAGATTGAATAGATTAGAAAGTTGTTCGAAGGTAATGAAAAAAGGGTCCCCAAAGGCTCGAAATACTAACCCGTGTTGTTAGCTGCGAGATTTCGTTCTCTGACTTAGAGTTACGATACACATGAATTCTCTTACGATCTCGTCATATCTGGGCTCATCATGAAAAATGACTTTATTCCTTCCCAGGTTTAAAAGAAATGTGTGGATCTCATCTTTGATTCCTAACGACTCAAGAATGAAAGCATAAGGGATATTATTCGGTAAGATGATCTTTGAAGCATTCGCTTCATACCAATCTTTTTCCTCTTTCGTTATCCCTTTCATCAAGTGTAGAGCCAGTGGTCCAGAAGGTTGTGCCACTGCCTTTCCTTCTATGCTCTTGAAGCTTTCTTGGGGGCCATTTGTGAAAGAAGGAAGATTGGAAGGTTTTTTAGAGTAAGGCAGAAGGGAGATTGACAGATTGAGTATGAATGAATAGAAACACTATTTGAGGGGTTTACATAGGCCAGGAAGAAGGGTTAAAAGGGCAAAAAATGATCATAACTGCATTAAATGAAAGAGTGTCATCGATTGACAATCAAATCACTTAAGTGCATGGCAATTAGCTAAAGTCGAGACCATGACCTGCAAGTCGCGACTGCTAATTCCGAAAAATGTGAGTAACAGATTAAAAATCCTTGGGAAACGACGTGTTCAAAGGTCAAAAGATTTAAAATTTGAACAATTTCACAGTGGGGATTGAATGTTGCGACCCCGAATTGAAGGTTGATAGTCGAATGATGAGTACCCATAATTTGCGACTGTGAACTAAGGAATAATGATCGCAAATTACAAGTCAAAAAAGATAACTATAAAAAGATAAGACTTGACTATCTAAGTTGTAATCCACTTAATATATTGATGTCCAATTTATGCAAATTGGCATAGAAAGGCACAATTGCACACAAAATTAAGATATCCAAAGAGATAAAGAGATAAATATCGCATACATCATACAAGGCAATAATATCACATACATCACATAAGGCAATCATTCAATAGGGAATAATGCAATAGATAAAAATAATTCAGAAGGATCTAATTTTTTCACTTCTGGGAGCTTCCATCAAGCATTCCCAACTCTCTCTTAATGAAGTCCATCCTTTCTTCATTTCGAGGCTTTGTGAAAATATTTGCAAGTTGATGATTTGTGTCTATAAATTTTAACACAACATCACCATTTTAGACATGATCTCTAAGAAAGTGATGTCTAACGTCTATATGTTTGCTCTTAGAATGTTGGATAGGATTTTTAGAAAGATTTATTGCACTAGTGTTGTCACATTTGATGAGAATGTGATCAACAGCTTTGCCATAATCCTTTAATTGTTGTTTCATTTAAAGGACTTGGATGCAACAATAACCTAAAGCTACATATTCAGCTTTGATGGTGGATAAACAGCCTAAACTTGCTTCTTACTGAACCAAAAAACTAAATACTCCTCTATAAATTGGCAAGTTTTAGAAGCGTTATTTCTATTTAGAAGACTAATAGCATAATCCACATCTGAATAACCTATGAGGTTAAATGAAGAATCTCTAGGATACCACAAACCTAAATGCAATGTGCTATGTAAATATTTGAAAATCCTTTTAATAGCATTCAAATGAGATTCTTTGGGACAAGATTGAAACCTAGCACACATGTATACACTAAACATTATATCAGGTCTAAAAGCGGTAAGATAAAGTAGAGAATCGATCATACTTCGATATCTCTTCTCATTAATCTACCCGATTCGTCCTTGTCCAATTTAATGATAACACTCATTGGTGTTTTTACTACTTTACATCCTTCCATGCCAAATTTCTTGAGAATGTTCTTCATGTATTTGGCTTGGTTGATGAAGATCCCTTTTATGGTTTGCTTGATTTGTAGATCAAGAAAAAACTTGAGCTCTCCCATCATGCTCGTCTTGAATTTTCTAGTCATACACTTAGCAAAATTCTTACATAGAGATTCATAGGTAACACCAAAAATGATATCATCAACATAAATTTGTGCTATTAGTGTATCATGATTATGTCTTTTGACAAACAAAGTTATGTCAACCTTCTCATTTTCAAGATTGTTTTGCAAAAGAAAAGAACTAAGCCTTTCATACCAAGCTCTTAAAGCTTGTTTCAAACCATACAAGGCTCCATTCAATTTATAAACATAATTTGGAAAAGTACGCGATTCAAAACCAAAAGATTGTTCAACATAAAGTTCGTCCTCAATAACATCCATTAGAAAAGCACTTTTAACATCCATTTGAAATAATTTGAAATTCATGTGACATGGCCTTTAACCTTGCTACGAGGGCATAGATTTCATCATAGTCAATGCCTTCCTCTTGGTTGTAACCTTTAGCAACCAATCTAACCTTATTTCTAGTGATGAATCATTGCCCATCTAACTTATTCCTAAACATCCATTTGCAATTGACAATTGGGTGTTCCTAAGGCCTAGGAACAAGTTCCTACACATTATTTCTCTCAAATTGGTTGAGTTCCTCTTGCATAACAATCACCCAACTCTCATCATCAAGAGTCTCATCAATAGATTCTAGCTCAAATTGGGAAACAAAGACAAGATTATTATATAAAATATTGAGTTGAGATCTAGTACTTACACCCTTTGAAGTATCACCAATGATTAGGTCTTTGGGGTGATGCTTGGAAAATCTCAAATCTTTGGGAAGATCTTGGTTTGGTGATTTCACTTGTTGGTGTTGAGGATCTTTATCTTCTTTTGATGATTTGCTTTCATCATGGCCCTCATCCTTTTCTCTTGTAGTATGCTCCAAATCAAATTTCTCAAAATCACTTACAAGATCATCAATAAAAAGAATCTTTCCCAAGATCAAGCTTACTAGATTCATCAAACATAATATTCATAGACTCCTCAACAACCATTAAACTTTTCTTAAAAACCTTATAGGTTTTGCTAGTGGTGGAATAACATAAGAAGATGCCTTCATTAGTTTTAGAATCAAATTTCCTAAGATTATCCTTGGTATTTAAGATATAGCACTTACATCTAAAAACTCTTAGGTATGCTAACTTAGGCTTTCTACCATTCCAAAGTTCATAAGAAGTTTTATTAAGAATGAGTCTTTTGAAAACTCGATTTGCAATATAACACGAAGTATTGATAGCTTCGGTCTAAAAGTAATTTGGCAATGAATACTCATTAGCCATAGTTCTAGCCATCTCTACTAGTGCCCTATTTTTCCTCTCTATAATACCATTTTGTTATGGTGTTCTAGGAGTTGAAAAGCTATGGAAAATCATATTCTCTAAGCAATAAGATTCAAAAGATTTATTTTGAAATTATTTTCTATGGTTACTTCTTATGGAAGAAATGAAGTTGTGCCTATTGGAGGCTCCCATAGTTAATGCGAGACAATACTTTCCACAACATCAATCTAATCAATATTTGTTAAGGCCTATTTTTTTATGGTAGAATGGAGTAAAAGGTTATCCCTCATTTTTTTATCATGATATTTTCTAGGTGTTCCCTGGTGGAGTCTGACTTGATTTATCTTAAAGACCTATGACAACTATGTAATTATTCCTATTATGATCTCTAGCACCTTTATCGATCCATCTTGAGTTTAGCATCAGTTTAGACTCATTTAGGATTCTATAGGATTTTTTTTATCTCCTTCATAGACGTGCCAGTTACTTAGTACTTCTTAAATAAAGTGGACACCACATAGGCTGACTATCGAGTTTATCATTTTCTTATCATTAGGGTTACATCTTCTAAGGATGATGACTTTCATGCATTGTCACGAGATACATAAGACACTAGAGTCACATAGGATAGAGAATAATAAAGTTTTATGTAATTTTTTTAAAAAAGAGAGATACATGATATAAAGATAACTTCTTAAGAAAATTGAACAATATAGAGCAATTAAACATGATTAAGAATTTACCAGTTTGAGCCAAGTAATCTTCTTAAACTTATGTGATTAATTATTTTTCTATAATTATCATATGTATAACTAAGCTTATAATCATTATGTATTCAAAGAGAATTCTAAAAATGTATGATGTTATGGACATTTAAAGTTGTATGGATAAATTTAGTTTTCCAATCCTATAAATTTTTTTTTTAATTATCTCTATACAGGTTCCTTAAGAATGACTACATGTCCAAGTTAAGTATGATCACTTATTTTCCTAGCCATGAGATTATCATACATCACTTTGCCTTTATTAAAGTGTATGAAACAGTGTAGTGGTTTTAAAGAAAAGAAAGATACTAAGCACACTAAAGAATGATGATATAGAAATCTCTCTACCCCTCACAATATCATTACTTAAGCCCTACTTTGATGGATCTGACTATACTCATTAGAAGTATAGGATGGAGATCTATCTTGGCACAGATGTTATGGACCTTTGGGATGTAGTTATCAAAGAATGGAAGCCACCCTTTAAAGTAGTGGATGAAATTGAAGAACACATTCTAAGGGAAGATTGGGTTGAAGCTTATAGGAGGTCAAATGGCAAAAATAAAAGAGCAATGGCCATTTTTCTAAGCTCTCTTACTAGGGAAGAGATTGGAAGAGTGTAACACTGCCAAACAACACATGCCATTTGGAAAACTCTTAAGAACTATCATGAAGGCACAACACTGGTTAAATCAAGCCATTGGGAGATGAACGTGATGGAATGGGAGCTTTTCATGATGAAGGACCATGTAGGCACCACCAAAATGATGAATAGATTCTTATCCATCATCACTAACATGAACAAATTTAGAAGGACACCAACTATCATGTAAACACAAAAATCCTTAAAACACTTCCATTAGATAAGTTTGGTGCAAGAGTGTGTAACATTCAAGAGTCTAATCCAGAGATTAGGAAGGTACCTACAAATGTGTTGATAGGGAAACTCTTAACTTATGAGTTGGCCTTATAAAAGGATGAGCAAATGAAGAAACTAAGGGGCTAAGGAGAAAAATTAGAAAAAGAAAGAAGAACCTTGGCACTCAAATCCTCAATAAAGGAAAAGGAGGTAGAAACAACCTCTAGTGATGAAGAGAGTGACAAAGAAAAAGAGGAGCTAGCAATGCTCTAAAAAAGGACAAAGGAGTTGATTAAAAGAAGAAAAGAGAGAAGAAGCTTCAAGAAGACAACTCCTAATCCTAGAAAGAGATCCAATGAAGGCACTTGCTATCAGTGTGGCAAGCAAGGCCACATCAAATATGATTCTCCCAAAATAAAGAAAAAGAAGAGATGGGACAAATAGAAGAAGAAGAGTTTCTTAGCCACCAGGGATGATAGCTCAAGTGAAGATGAAGAAGAAGGAGAATTTGCTAACATTTACTTCATGGCATAAAAAGATTCTCCAAATGAAGTAAGTACTTCTTCCTACTCTCATTCAGATTTAGATGATTTTGATGAGATAGATAAAGAGCTTCTAGAGGCTCTTACTATGAGATATGACAAATATAAATCACAAATGAAGTCTTATGAGAAAAAATGTCAAAAATTAGAGGACGATTATAAATCCCTCAATGATCTTGTAACGAATTGAGAGCATCAAATAATGAGCTCAAAAAATCTATGGGAAATTTTTCTATATCATCTTCTTCATTGGCTTCATTGAGAAAATAGAATGACTCTCTAAAAGGAGAAGTCATTGAGATTAGAAGCTCAATCTCTAAGTTCTATAAAGGAAAGGAAGCCTTGGACACATTGATTGTGTCTCAAAGACCACCACTGATTAGACATGATCTAGGCTTTAATGGAGCCTCCTCATCATCACATACAACATTTGTTAGATCATCAGAACCTCAAACCTCAAGTGTTGAGGTAATTGGGAAGAAAAGTGCTCTTAGCACTAAGCCTCATAAGCTTAAGGGCAAAGGGAAAGCTCCCCCAAGCTCAAGAGCCAAGACTCAAAGAGCTAACCATTCTTACATGTACAACAAAAACATGCTCACTTTCATAAACAATTTTCTACT
>CATIWR010465740.1:0-20860 GCA_949677035.1 Omphalea diandra | reverse complement strand
AAACTTTGAGGAAGCCATAGAGAGGGAACCAAACCTACCGTAAAGGTTGGTCACATCAAAAGGTGAGTAAAAACTATAATTGGATTCAATGGGTGTATGTAATAATTGTATGATATGATTATGTTCTATTACATGTATATATGATTGAATTATTACATGTTACATGAAAATATAAGTCAAGTGAGAATGATTGAATTGTTACATGTTACATGGGAATAATATGATTATGTTTTATTATATGTATATATGATTGAATTGTTACAAGTTACATGACAATACATGCCAAGTGAGAATTAGATGCTCTTAACGATTACTTGGCATATCATTTGTGAATAAGTACTTGCATATGGAACTAAAAGGGGCGTTGTGACCAACTTGTCAAACACTTGCAAATTACAGGAAGATGGACCAATAGGTTCCAAATCATATGTTACATGAATCACATGAATATCCCAGGAGCAATGTTTGCCTTGCTCGGTCACGACAAAAACAAAGCTATTGCATTTGCACTTGTATAGTCAATTATTATACTTGCAGTTTATCTTGATGATATTTGATTATGGATTATGCCATGAGAATTTGGTTATTGTTTTTATTCACTGAGTCGCGACTCACCAAATCGCAATTATTTGTCAAATACTGAAGCATAGACTTTGGACACTTTGGTGCATAAAGTTTTGTATAGAGACACATGGAACACAGGTCATCAACTGAATTCCAACTCTCTCTCTCCTTGTGTCATACATGCATTTGATAGGAACTAGCCATGGTCACTGTTCCTGACATTATTTAAAACATGTGTACATTAAATACATATGGGATTATATATTAATGATGAATAAACCTTAATGTGTATGCATTTTCGAACGTGAAATGCAATGATTTACAATTGAATACAATAGTTATAGTTGGTGGTATTAGAGGGTTCAACCACACGCGGGGCAGACGTGCAAATCCCAGTGTGTATGACATCGAGGGGCCGATGGGCAAATCCCACATGTTGAGTGCTCTGATAGGTACCAGTTGTAGCCACGTTGTGACGTTACAATTTGTGGTGTCAAAGTTGATTTACAAATGAGAACAATGGATGTCATAGTTGTTGGTTTGAGAAATGAATTTAGATGTTACAGTTTGGGTATCAGAGAGGGCTCAAGCATACGTGGGGCAGACGTGTAAATCTTGGTGTGTATGACATCGCGGGGCCGACAGGAAAATCCAGGATGTTGAGTGCTCTGATAGGTACCAATTGTAGCCACGTTGTGACGTTACAATTTGTGGCATCCAAGCTGATTTACAAATGAGAATAATTGATGTCACAATTATTGGTTTGACAAATGAATTTAGATGTTACAATTTTGGTATCAGAGAAGGCTCAAGCATATGCGGGGCAAACGTGCAAATCCCAGTGTGTATGACATCGCGGGGCCGACAGGCAAATCCCAAATGTTGACTGCTCTGATAGGTATTGATTGTAGCATTACAGATTGTGGACATGAATAGCATGAGTTTTGTAAATGAACACGGTTATTACAGTTATTGGTATCAGAACAAATATGAATATGGTCGTTACATCTAGACTTAGGATTAACCATCCTAGTCCAACAAGGTTCTTTTCTTATCTCATCTTCTAGGCTTGGAATCATTAGTGTCATCCCAAGTGGCTTTATACACTTTCTTTCCTTTTCTCCAAGGTGTGTTTTTTGGATGAGAACTTTTTTTTCTTAATCTTAGGACAATCTGATTTTATATGCACTTTCTCATTGCATCCGTAATAGGTGAGTTGACTCTTGGTGCCTTTCTTCTTATAGCCTATTGCCTTTCTACCCTTTTTGTTTGAGAGGAATTTCTTTACTTGACTAGTGATGAAGGCAAGATGTTCATCTTCATTATTATCTTCATCATCACTAGAAAATGAAAATATTAGTAAATAAGAGGTGGATGGAGATTTAGAATGTACCTCTTTGGCTTTCAAAGCCTAGTCTTTCTTTCTCATCCTTGTGTATTTTTAGTAGGCTTTTCAAGGGTGATCTCATAAGCTAATAACTTTCCTAGAAGCTCATCAAGTGATAAGACTTCTAGTTTGTTGGCTTCCTTTGTAGTTGTTTTCTTAGCTTCCCACTTATCTTTGAAAAATGTTCTCAGAATTTTTGCTTCCATGTCCTCATTTGTATATGACTTTTCTAAGGTCTTAATAGTCTGCACAATGTTTATGAATATGTTGTACATCTCTGTGATAGTTTAACCAGGTTGGTATACAAGTTTTTCATAATTGTAAGTGTGCATTTATATCTTTTTCTTTTTTACTTCGCTAGTTCCTTCATGCTAAGTTAGCAATGTGTCCTATATCTCTTTGGTTGATGTACACATTTGTAATTTAGCATACTAAGACTTGTGGATTACATAAAAAAAAAAAAAACATTCATTACTTTTATATTCTTTAGGTTTGCCTTCTTTCTTCAGCAATCCACTAGCTTTTTAGCTTTGGTATAAGAATATCTCCCACTTGCTTAGTTGGATCCTCTTTTCCTTCCTCAACAGTGTCACATAAGTTGATGGTTTCACTGTCAAGGAAGATCTCCATATTTTTCTTCTAGTAACCATAGTCATCTCAATTAAAGAATGAAGGCTTAAGGATGGATTACAATTCTTTATGACTTGTCATGATCTTTGCTTTGAACATTTAAGCTTTGATCAGGAGACCTAGTTTAAATCCAATTGTTGTCTGTTGGTGCCTTAGACGGGGAGAGGTTGAATAGGGCAATGACAAGTAATACAAATTAAAACTAAATGTAGAAATAGATGAAGAATCATGACATAAGATTTATAGAGATTTGGCACAACTGGCTTACGTCCTTTTCTTTAGTATTTCCACTAGAGCCTTCACTATCTTGATAGCTCAGGGTGTATACAATAACCTTTACTAACGAAAGTTTTTGGGCACTACTAAGCCTTTACAAGTGATAGATTCTCAGGCTTAGTCAACCTCTTACAAGTAATTCACAAATACTACTAAACCTTAACCTAAAATAATTTATAGGTACTACCTTAACTATTTCATAAGATATAATTTTTAGGGTTTCCTTAAACTAAATTCATCAATTTAAAAAGAAGGAAAACACTTTCACTTAAGCAATAAAGACACTTTAAATATTCTCATAATGTATGCTTAATGAAGTTGATGATGAGAAGAGAATTTTTGAAAAGCATATTCTTCAAACTCTCTTTTGAAGATAGCTCTTGCAAGCTTTGAATAATGAACTTCTCTTGATTGCTAGATCACTATTTTTTCACCTTTTGGATTAAGAATAGCTTTCATAATAAAATGCTTACTTAATGTAATAGAACTCTATTCATTATTGTTGAGATCAAGTCCTTTTATACCATGAACAAAGAACTAGTTGTTAGAAAAAGAAATGACACTTCACATTACAATTGTAGGCTATCAATGACTATTGAGTAATCTCTAGGCCTATTTCTAAGGCATCAACCATCATTGATTTTATGCCAATGGGTGGTTGTCAAATGAAATACACCTTCAATGGTCATTAGCTTTATTGAAACACCTATTGGGACTAGGTGTTAGAGAGAACTTAACTTAAGGCTCCTCCTTTGACTCTTACATTTCTTTTATATACTTTTTATTCAATGATCGTTAGATAAAAACAATGATCATTATTTTTAAACCTTAAAAGATCTACAAAAAATATTTCAATGATTGTTGGAGAGTTCGCAATGCTTATTGGCAGCAACTTTAATTCTTGTTGGGATATAAAGACCCCTGGTTTAGGGGTCCATATTTCATAGTTCAAACTAGAGCATTTTCGCAATGTTTGTTGGTGAACTTCCAATGCCAGTTGAATGAGTTCAACACCAGTTAAGATATTGAGTGTGCCTCATTAGGGGATCTATAGTCTTTGGCATAATCTAGAGAGCTTTTTCAATGCCTATTGTAAAGGGTAAGATCAATGCCTATAATCAGGTTCAATATGCATAGCTATGTCTGAGCAGTTATCCAACACCTATTGGAAATATGCATAACGCTTGTTGAGAGATCTGAAAATCTATACTCAAGTTTGAGTGTTTCTCCAACACTTGTTGTGATATCTCAATGCTTATTGCCAGGTCCACAACGCCTGTTAGAGGTGGATAACAACCGTTGGTTTATTAAGCTGAGTTTGCCTTGATCTTTACTTTCTAATATCTTAAGTTTTCAAACATAATTCCTTCTTCAATGATCATAGTCAAAAGAGTTGATGTACCTATAAGTTCTAACACATATAACTTGGATAAAAGTTAGCTCTTTGACTTGTTTGTATTCATTAGAACAAGACTTGGAATCTTGAGGATCAATATAAGTCATTCAAACAAACCTAAACTCATGCTAACTCTACCTAAATAAGCTGCAATTTTCAATCCTTTCAACCACCTCCTTCTAAAAAGAAGCATATGAGAAAATGCCTAAGTGCTTAGGACACTAAGCTTATATAACACACATAACACAACATACATATATTCAAACCCATTACTCTTTTCATTTGCAATGTGTAGGTTCTTTTCAACACTACTATCAAATCCATAAGGTGCTTTACTTGGATCATAGGAATCTACATAAAAAATGTACCATAAAAAAAGAGGAGACAAAAGGATATGGATAATATAAAGGGTAGAAAAAGGAGAAGAAACTCACATGATTAGTAGTCTCGGGTTTGAAGGTGTAAGAGATTGACTAAACTCTAACATTAGTGTGCACTCATTACACTATTCGGATAAGGCTAGGCCATATTGTCTTAAAAGGCGTCTAGCTCACCTATAATGATGGGTTTTAAAGTCTATAATATGGGCATACTTGTGGCCTTTCTTTACTGTTGGTTATGAAGGAACACTTTTAATACGATCATCGTGCCTTTAGCTTCATGGCACAAAATTGCCATTTTAGTTTCACCACGGTGAATGATCATGGCCAAATGAATAGCAATGATCATAAGTACACCCAAAAGCATCACTACCATCCATTTATTGTACTAAACATGTCATCCAATGCCTTGTTCACGAGATCAGTAGGAAGTCCATGTAATGACCATTTTCATTTACAAATCATGACATTCATATAAAAAAAAAACATATGCATAAAGGTTTATTGATCATACATACACAATCCAACAGATATTTAATGTACATATATATTAACTAATGTTCAAGGCTTTTAATGTACATATATATTAACTAATGTTCAAGGCTAGTGACTATAAACTAGTTCTTATCTAGATATATGTACATGACATAAGGAGAGAGAAAAAAAGTTGGAATTCAGCCGATGACCTATGCTCCATGTGTCTATATGCAAAAATCTATGCTCCAAAGTATCCAACCCTATGCTTTAGTATCTGAAAAACATAATTGCGAGTTGGTGAGTCACGACTCAATGAATAAAAATAATAATCAGATTCTTATGGCATAACCAACAATCAAATATCATTAGGATAGATTACAAGTATAAAAATTGACTATGCAAGTGCAAATGCCATAGATTGATTTAGTCATGACCTTACAAGGCAAACACTGCTCTCAGAATTCATGTGATTTAAATAACATTTGATTTTATTGGACAACATATAAAAAGTGAATCATTTGATCAATAACATGTGCCAATAGGATATATTGGTCCATTTTCTAAGTGATTTTCAAGTGTTTGATAAGTCAGTCACAACATCTTTTTAGTTCCATATGTAAGTGTTCATTCATAATGGTATATTATGTAGTCATTAAGATCATATACTTCTCAATTAACTTGCATTCACATGTAAAATTTCACAATTCAATCATATATACATGTAATAAAACATTACCATATCATAAAATCATCACATATACACATTAGAATCTAGTTATAGCTTTTACTCAACATTTGATGTAAGCAACCTTTATGGTGGGTTTGGTATTCTCTCCTGGGCTTCCTTAAAGTTTTGAGATCATAATGTTCAATACATACATGGTTTTAAGTATGTTAAAATGATTATGAATGCTTGGTTTCCAACTATGGGCATGTTCCATGCAAGTGGACCTTGTCTTTATGCATATTTTTCTTATATGGCAGCCAAACCTTGCTACAGTCTAACTATAATAACTCTTACTATACTTATCCAAATGACTTTATTCTTTTTTCAAATAAACTAGATACATAATGATACAACATAGTCAAATTTTGGATCAATATAAGATATATATAAAATGTGGTGAATTTTTGAATTTTTCCCTGTTTCAATGTCATATCAGTTTGAGTTGGTCTTATAGTCTTAGGTATATCTCAAATCGTACAAATCCAATTGTAAAAATAATTTACCAAAAGTTACAAAATACATAAAGGAATATTTTTCATGCTTTACTTATTGTCTAATTTAGTCTATAAAGTCACAAAAAAAAAAGACCAATCTAAGGGTGAGCATGTTTTTAACATGTTGACAATTAGTCATGATTAAGGGGAAATATCTCATCAACCATGATAAATTTGGAAAATATACTTTATACCCATGTAGAACAGAATAGATATACAATTTTCAAGTTTATCACATCACCAAATTCCCATTCTATGACCATCAAATTCTTGAAAAATAAAGTTAAAAGATTGATAAAGATTCAATGGGTTAAGAGTCAGTCATAATCAATGAGTCATATCTCTTACCACACAAACAATTAAACAAAAATGATTTGTAGAAATTTAGAGGCGATATAGACCTACAAATTTTATATTTTTCACTTTGTCTAAATCATTACATAAAGTCAACAAAATATATGAAAACAGTCAGATTGAGGAGATTTCAGTTGGTTGTGAACCAGCCTTAACAAAGGAACCATAGCCCTTTACCCACATGAAATTAAGAAAAAATGTTTTACATGCATTAAGATGGGGAATGAATGGTTTAAATTTTCCCAATTCTTTTATAGGGTTATGAAATTGTGAGTACAAAAATATATTATGACAATAAAACCAACATAATCAACTATTGTTTCTCTTGAATATCAACTTCCTTATATGAGCTCTACCCCCAAATACTCCACAATTCTTACTAACCATGCATGTTTAACATGTCATGAGGGAGTAATTTCATGTGGGAAGAAAATAAATTTACTTACCTCTTTCCCAAAACTAGAAAAGCTTAGGGTTTCTAGCTAGCTCACTTTTCTTCCTCTTGTTCTTATTCTTTTTCTTCTTTGTTTTTTTCTACTTCTCCTTTCTTCCTTTCTTTCTTAACTCTCTTCATTTTCTATACTCCCTCATGTTTTGTCTCTCCAATATGATCCTAAAAGCTAAAAAATTTAATTTTTATACCTACCTTAATAGGATAAAATCATGGTGTTGCACTACCATTGGTTAGAAGTTTAATATTCCTTTTTTAGTCACTCTTCTTTACTCTTTCATCACCTCCCTCCATCTACTAATCCCTCTATTCTCCTTATACTTTTAAATAAGCTCTAAAACACCATTATTTATGATACTATAACATGCACACAACATTAGGTAATTTATCATGCAACTATACAAACATTACATATATGTTCAAGTGTCCTAAATCCAACGGTGCAAATGTCATCGTCATGCTTATCCTTAAATAATTATTTATCGAATGCATATGTTCATATGAGAATTCCAATGAATGTGGATAGGGATGTTACATTTCTTTCCCTTTTATAAAGAATTTGGTCTTTAAAATTCAATAACTGTAAACAAATATGGATATTATCGTTTCATGTTCTCTTTAGTTCCCATGTAGCTTCTTATTGTGAGTGATTTCTCCATAACCCCTTAACTAAAGGGATTTCTCAATTTTGTAACTATTTTCTCTTATAACCAATGATTTTCATTAGTTCTTCAACATAATTTACATAATCTGCAATTATTATAGCTGGATCCCTAAGTATATATGTAAGATCAAACCAATAACTTATAAGCATACTCACATGAAATACATCATGATATATGTGTAGGATCGTACCGATAACTTCTAAGCATACTCACATGAAATACATTATGATATATGTGTAGGATTGGACCAATAACTTATGAGAATACTCATATGAAATATATCATGAATTTGAGCCATCTCTAGTGGTAGTGCTAGCCTGTAAGCTACTAGATTGATTCCTTTAAGGATCATATATGGCACTATATATGAAGAACTAAGTTCCCCTTCTTGCCAAATCAAATTATTCTTTTCCATGGTGAAACTAAAAGGAACACTTTGCCTTCCACCTCATATTCCATTTATCTCGTGTGTTGGTCTGCATAGCTCTTTTGCCTATCTTATGTTGCTTTAAGTTTGCTTTTGATTACCATCACTTTGTCCATAGTGTTTTGCACTAGTTCTTGCCCTTCGCATCCCTTCTTCATCCTAATAGATAAGACTTTGACATTTTTTTCCATGTTGTACTTCATATGGTGCCATCTGTATGCTGTTATGATAATGATTATTATAAGCAAATTAAATCAAGGCAATATATCCATCCTATGTACCTTTAAACTCTATCCCACAAGCTTGAAACATGTCTTCAAGTGCTCAATTGTCCCTTCTGATTGCCCATTTGATGAAGATGAAAAGCAATACTGAAACTCAATTTGGTATCTAATGCTTGTTGCATACTGACCCAAAATCGAGATGCAAATCATGGATCTCTATCTGAAAAAATGGACATTGTAACACCATGTAATCTTACAATTTCATCCATATATTTCTTGGCTAAGTGCCTAAGTGAACTACCCCATTGAATAGGTAAAAAGTGAGCAGACTTAGTCTATCAATGATCACCCATATAACATCATTCTTCTTCAAAGTTCTTGGTAACCCATATACAAAGTCCATGGTTATTCTTACCATTTCCATATCAAAATTATTAATGGTTTCAATTTTCCAGCTAATGCTTGATGTTCAGTTTTGATTTGTTGACAAGTCAAACATGTTGAAACGTAAGTTGCTACATCTTTCTTCATTTTGGGCCATAAAAAATGAGATCTCAAGGTATTATATATTTTTGCCATTCTTAAATGTGTGGCATATGCTTCTCCTATGATTTCTCTTTGCAAGTTATTAATGTTAGTCACACACATATGAGATTCCAATATCAAGGCATCATTCCAAACATCAAAATCAGTATGTCTCCCTTGTTTTACCATTCCAATCATTCTCTATAACTTTGGATCCTTGCCCTATGCTTCTTCAATTTGATCATGCAACATTAGCCTTACTTGAAAAACATCAATAAATACCTCATTCTTTTCCATTTTTAGATACACATTCATAGCTCGTAACTGAACTAAATAAGATAGTGGAAATATGTGTAAGTAGCTACACTGCTTCTTAATTTCTTGCTCAAAGCTTTAGTAACCACATTTGCCTTCCTTGGGTGATACTTAATGGTGCAATCATAATCTATCTTTTAATTCATTAAAACTCTCTTAACATGCTTCAGACCACTAAAATGCTATATTTTTATGAAGTAACTTAGTCAAAGGAGCAGCTATAAGTGAAAACCCTTCAACAAATTGACGATAATAATTAGCTAGTCTTAAGAAACTTTAAACATCTGCAACACTCTTTAGGGTTTCCATTTTACTATTGCTTCAATTTTGTTTGGATCCACTTCTATGCCCTTTCAGAAACTACATTTCCTAAAAATACCACATGGTCAATCCATAACTCACGTTTGTTTAATTTAGCAAATAGCTATTTTCCTCTCAAAATTTACAACACAATCCTTTATTGTTGTTCATAATCCTCTTTGGTCATTGAATACACCAGTATGCCATCAATGAACACAATTATAAATTTGTCTAAGTAATGCTGGAACACTTTGTTCATAGGAGCCATAAGCACAACTGGTGCATTAGTTAAGCCAAATGGCATCACCAAAAATTCATAATGCATATGCCTAGTTCAAAAACCTGTCTTCGGTACATCTGGGTTTGAAATTTTGAATTGACAATATCCTAATTTCATGTCAATTTTAGAAAACACCCATGCTCTGTGTAACTAATCAAATATATCATTTATCCTTGATAAATGATATTTATTCTTCATAATAACCCAATTCAACTACCTGTAGTAAATACATAGCCTCATTGTCTAATCTTTATTTTTAACAAATAATATTAGAGCACTCCAAGGTGACACACTAGGTCTAATGAATCCCTTTTCAAGGAGTTCTTGCAATTGGGTCTTTAATTCTCTAAACTCAGCTAGAGTCATCATATAGGTTGGAATATATATTGATGTTGTTCTTGGGACTAACTCAATTGTGAATTCTATCTCCCTATTATGAGGAAAACCAGGTAAGTTAGCTAGAAATGCATTTGGAAATTCATTGACCACTAGAATATTCTAAAGTAACTCATTTATGAACCTTGTGTCTACCATATGTGCCAAATAAGCCTTACAACCACTTTTAATCATGCAAAAAGCCTTGATAGTAGAAATTAGACATGTAGGTACAATTTGCCTTTCTCTTTGAAACATAAACCTTGTCTTATTTAGAGATTCTAGAATAATTTCCTTAGTAAAACAATTCACTATTGCATGATATTTGGAGAACCAGTCCATACCTAATAGCACATTAAATTCATAGAGTGACAATAGTACTATATCAATATTCAACTCAATGTCATCAATATGAATCACATGATCACGACATACATTACCTACAATCAACACATCTCTCAAAGGAGTACTAACACATAGGTTAAAACCTAAAGGTTGATGCTTACTACATATTTATGATACCATGTTCAATGGAATGCATGAATGTGTAGAGCTAGGATCAATTAATACATCAACTTCTAAATCATGGAGAAAAAGTTTACTAGTGACAATTTCTAGATCATCAATAACTTCTTGCCTAGTCATGGCAAATCCTCAGGCCTATATCGAGGGTCTAGAACTCTAACCTATTGATATGCTCATTCCTTAGCCAGTTGTGGTTGTTCTTGTAATGACCATTTTCATTTACAAATCATGGCATTCATGTCCAAAAATACATATGCATAAAGGTTAATTCATCATACATACATAATCTAATATATATTTAATGTACATATATACTAACTAATGTTCAAGGCTTGTGACCATAAACTGGTTCCTATCTAGATATATGCACATGACACAAAGAAAGAAAGAGTTAGATTCAGTCGATAACTTGTAGTCCATGTATCCCTATGCAAAACTCTATGCGCCAAAGTATCTAAACCCTATGCTTCAGCATCAAAAAAATGTAATTGTGATTTAGTGAGTCATAGCTCAATGAATAAAAACAATAATTAGATTTTATTGGCACAACCAACAATCAAATATCATCAAGATACATTACAAATATAAGAATTGACTATGCAAGTGCAAATGCAATAGATTGATTTTTGTCGTGACCTTGCAAGGCAAACACCGCTCCCAGGAATTCATGTGATTTAAGTAACATTTGATTTTGGTGGCTAACATATAACAAGTGAATCATTTCATAAATATCATGTGCCAATAAGATATTGGTCCCTTTTCCAAGTGATTTGCAAGTGTTTGACAAGCCGATCACAATATCCTTTTATTTC
The DNA here is from genome assembly GCA_949677035.1 of Omphalea diandra. Lineage (NCBI taxonomy): Eukaryota > Viridiplantae > Streptophyta > Magnoliopsida > Malpighiales > Euphorbiaceae > Omphalea > Omphalea diandra. The sequence continues at coordinate 9,276 of CATIWR010465740.1, read as the reverse complement.
CATTTGTAAGTGTTTATTCATAATGGTATACCAAGTAATCATTAAAGCATATAATTCTCACTTAACTTGTATTCATATGTAAAAGCTAACAAGTCAATCACATATATATGTAATAAAACATAATCGCATCATAAAATTATCACACATATACATTAAAATTTAATTATGGTTTTTACTCAACTTTTGATGCGACCAACCTTTATGGTTGGTTTGGTTCTCTCTTTAGGGCATCTTCAAAGTGTTGAGATTCCAAACTTTGATACATACATGATTATAAGTATGTCAAAATGATTATGAATGTGTGGTATGTAACTATGGCATGAAACATGCAAGTGGACCTAGTATTTATGTATATTTTCCTTATATGGCAGCCTGACCCTACTACATTCCCATAGTTATAACTCTAGATATGCTTATCCAAATGACTTGATTATTTTTCCAAACAAATAAGACACAAAATGATACAACATATTCAAATTTCATATCAATATAAGACATATAGAAAATGTGATAAATTTTTGAATTTTGCCCTGTTTCAATGTCATCTTAGTCTAAGTAGGTCTTACAATCTTGGGTGTATCTCAAATTGTACAAATCCAATTGCAAAAATAATCTACAGGAAGTAACAAAAAACATAAAGGAACATTTTTTATGTTTTATTCATTGTCTAATTCAGTTTGTAAAGTCACTAAAACAAATGACAAATCTCAAGGTGATCAGGTTTTTAACATGTTGACAATCATTCATAATGAAAGGGTAATATCTCAACAACTATGTTAAATTTCGCAAAAATATTTCACAAGCATGTAGATCGGACATAGATATACAACTTTCAAGTGTAGCACATCATCAAATTCTGAATCTATGGCCATTAAATTCTTAGACAATAGAATTAAAAGACATATGAGGTTTCATCAGGTTCAGGGTCAGTCACAATCAATGAGCCATATCTCTTTTCACATAACAAATTAAGCAAAAATGTTGTACATTAATTTAGATGGGGCATAAAGCTACAACTTTCATATTTTTCACTTGTCCTAAGTTATGAAATTATGGGTACAAAATTATGCTCTAACAATAAAATCAACACAATCAACTATTATTTCTCTTGAATTTCAACTTCCATACATGAGCTCTACCTCAAATATTCTATAATTCTTACTAACCATGCTTGATTAGCATGTCATGAGAGATTAATTTCATATGGAAAGAAGATAAATTAACTTACCTATTTTCCTAGAACTAGAAAAGCTTAGGATTCCTTCCTAGGCAGCTCACTCTTCTTCCTGTCCTTCTTCTTCTTCTTCTTCTTTTCTTTCTTTGTTCCTTGGTTTCTCTTTCTTTTGCTACCTCTCACATTTAGCCTCTCTATTCTAATCCTAAAGGCTGAAAAATTCCACTTGTAAACCTATTGTAACAAGACAAAATCATGTTGTCTCATTTCCATTGGTTGGAAGTTCACTTTTCCTCTTTTAGTCTCTATTCTTCACTCCTTAATCACCTCCATCCATCTCCTAATCCTCATATGCTCCTTATACTTTTAAATAAGCTTTAAAACTCCATTATTTATGATGTTATATCATGCACACAATATAAGATAATTTTCCATGTAACAATACAAAAATTATATATATATTTAAGTGTCCCAAATGTAATGGTGTAAGTGTCTTCATCGTGCTTATCCAATTAACATATTTAATGGTCATTTATCCATTGAAAATGTTAGTAGAGGATTGTAAATCATTTATGCAATGAATATGTTCATGTAAGAATGCCAATGAATGTGGATAGGGATGTTACAGTTCTACCTATGCCTCTGCCCTTGCCAAATGATACTTTGAAACTTCATTTGCTTTTGAAACTTCAACTATGGACTCTGATGTAGCTCTGCCTCCCTCTGATATTTTGGATCTTTCAAGATAATCTCTAAGAATATGATTAAGAGACCTACAAAAGTAGAACCTACCAGTCAATTTTCTACACTCACCTATATGTTGCTTGCTCTAATGTACTCATGAGGGTAATTATTGTATAACCTGGCCTTGACCTTTGCCTGCATATAATGAAACTCATAATCTCCTATCTCTATAGCTAGAGTAACCACACCTGGCACTGGACTATAATGGAATATAATCTCTACATTTACCTTTCTTTCTATTAAAATTTCCTACAAACTCAATAGACCCCTTTTTTACTAGTTGCTCTGTCTTTTTTTTTTTTTCTAATCTTTCCACCCTAATTGCAACAACATTTAGCTTGGTATGACTTTTAAGATCTGTAGTTGTGATCTTACTTATGATCTTATATCTTCATGGCTCTTTCAACTTTTTACATTTTTCTTTATTAGTGGCCACCATAAAGGATGCATACTAAGATAATTGATTAAACTTTACCTTATACTCAACTACGGTCATCTCCCCCTATTTTAGATTCAAATATTCCATTGTTTTGTCATCTTTTTTACACTTATGGCATGTAATTATTGTTGAACTCATGAAGAAAATCATCCCAACTAAGCGCTGGAGTCTGGACATCACTCCCTGGAATGGTTTCCCACCAATCATATGCATCCCTCTATAGTAGCAACATTGCATAATCAAACTTTTCTTCTAGTGTGCATTTCATCAAATTCAAAACTTTATGTGTTCTTTTTAGCCACGTCTCTACCACTACTGAATCTATGGTACCATTAAAGTCAATTGCAGCCTATGTTCTTAATTTGTCATACCTTCTTTCTCTTTGATTTTCTAGACCTTACACTATTGGTTCACTAATTCTATATTGTGGTTACCCATGAGATATGTGTTATGCATGAGAATGTGTAAGAGACCTAACTCTATTAGCAGGTTGATCTTTTAATGGTTAACATGATGCTTTTATAGAGTGTGCTTAGTGGTGACTAGATCTTCATGCAAGGTGTTTAGACTATGTCAGTTGAGGCACAATTATAAGACAAGAAATGAATAAAAGCACTATAAGCATCCACTAACCTTAACTCTCCAATGTAACTAATTCAATGCATTGCATGTATGTAGATTAATGTACCTGATCCCAGTGAAGCTCATTTAAATAGATGCAATGAACAATAATCAAAACAGGTGTTTACTCTCATTCCACCTTCTAAAGTTTGCATAAAAAGCTCATTAGTAAGAGAAGGTCAACAATATCGAGCAAGCTCGGGCTTAATAGCCCATGCCTAAAAAAATGAGAAAAATGACAATCAAATAATATGTCAATATGGAAGAATGAAAGAAAAAGCAGACTTAGGAAAGATTGAAAAGAAAAAAAAAAGCTTACCTCAAGAACTCTCCAAGGATCATTTATGTATAACAACCCCTAATAGAATCAATCCAAATAGTGACATAAATGTGCCACCACTACTGACCTCCAATCAAAATAACCAGTTAATTCTAGATCCTTCAAATTTGGAAGAAGGCAAGCCTCAACAATATCCCTAAGATTCAGTAATAATATCCTATATATGGTATAAAGAATAAAACATTGCACCATCTAGTCCACCAATTTGATAAGAAAGTTTGCTATTAGTTGAGAAGCCCCACACCACAAACTAACCCTTGTAAAAGCATTCTTCTCCTTCAACTAAAGGATGAACCATAGTAATTTCTCCATGTAATCTCTCTATATGGAGCCAATATGTAGTCCAACTAAGAAAGGGAAGCTTAGAGTAGTAGATCTCGATCATACAAGTTAAGTCACCAATCATGAATATGACCTTTCCAATCTATGAAAAGTACAAAAAATGGGTAGTGTCAACCCACCTCCGTACTAGAAAATGCATCAAAAAGCTATCACTTCATGTGGGAAGTCACAAAAAGAAGGCAAAGAAGGGTAGGTACCTAATCAAGCAATGTGATATTGAGTGTGCACATCAAGACCCTAAAATTAAATGGTAATAAGGGTGAGTTAGCAACATTCATCTTTGAGGTGGCTACATCACTTTACAAAAAAAAAAAAAAAAAAGCAAAGAGAAATAAAGTTAAGAAAAAGGAATTAAATTAATAATCACAATTAGGGGAGAAAAAAAAGAGAGTAAATGAATAATAATATTAATAAATACATCATAAAAAAAAAAAGAAGAATGCAAAAATAGGTCAAAAACTAAAGCAAACATGAAAAAAAAAAAAGTGCAAAAACAAGTAAAAGATATAATCAAGAAACCTAGAGGGGACAACAACGTATATAGAAAACAAAAAGGAAGCAATGTCAAAAAATGAGAAATGAAAGTGGCTACATTTGCAATAATAATAACAATAGGTTGCATAACTAGAGCTATTTGTAAAAACCACTTAGTTGTTTGTAAAAGCAAAAATAGCCTAAGAATTTGATATAATAAAGTATTATAGCAGATAAACAACATGAATGTTTAATTAAAATGACAACCCAGTCTTGAGGATCAATAAATCTCATATGTAAATAAAAAAATGAATAAAAGGCAAAAAGGCATGACTCATGCCTTATCCAAATATGGCTCTAAATAAGTAGGAAAAAGGGTCATATATAATCGACATCAAAGTGGCTAGCTCTAAGTTCTATGGAATCATCTCTTGATGTACAAAGTCATAGGGAGAGGTAAAGTTAAGTCCTACATCGATACCATAATGACAATAACATCTATAGGTGTGTATGCTATAAAAACAGTGGCATCCAAATCAATTGTTGTGGTATAAATAGATGCATCATTATGAGACATGATCAAAACCCAAAAAGGAAGTGAAGAGCTAAGAAGAAGTTAAGAGAATAAGATACAATAACATTTGAGTGAATGGATGAAGGTGGAATGGCTATTTTAGGGATTTTAATCCCAATGATTGTCTTACAAACAATCTTAGTTATTTGTGAAAACAATTAAAATGAAATATAAAGAGCCTTTCATATATATATATATATATATATATATATAATTAGAAAAGGAATAAGAAGAAAAAAAAAAGAAAAGAAAAGAATGAAAGAAGTGGAAGAAAATAAATGAAGAAGGAAGAAAAAAGAATAAAAAAATAAAAATAAAAAGAAAGGAAAAAATGAAAATAAGAGAAAAAAGTAAATATAAAAAAGAGAAAGAAAAATACAAGAAAGGAACAAAATAATATATAAAGTAGAGAGATAGAGAGAAAGAGAATAAGAAGAAGAAGAAGAAAGAAAGAAAGAAAGAAGAAAGAAGGAAAATAAGAGAAGAAAAAGAAAAAAGAAAAAAGTAAAGAAAAGAAAATGAGGAAAAGGAAAGAGCAAGAAGGTATGAGAACGAAACAAAGATTAGAAAGTAAATCAAACAGAAAATAAAAAAGGAATAAGAGAGCAAAATCAAAAAGCAAAACTATAGATAAAAACTATAGAGTCAACAAAAAGAAGAATAAGAAATAGAAAGCACAAATGATATTAATAGAATAAAAAATCAAATGTAATCCAAAACAGAAGATGAAAAAAGAATGTACCTTAGCACTTAATGACTATGATTGAGAGAATAATGCACCTTTAGCACCTGCTGACTACAACTAAGAGAAGAATAAACCCTTAGAAGTTGCTAATTATGGCTAAAAGAATAATTCACCTTTAGTGTCTGCTAACTATGACTAAGAGAAGAATACACCCTTGTCATTTACTGATCATGGTTAAAAGAAGAATGTGCCCTTAGCACTTACTGACTATGACATAAAGAAGGATACACCCTTAACACTTCCTTACTATAACTAAGAGATGAATGAACTCTTAGACTTATTGAATGCGTTAAGAGAAGAACACATCCTTACCACTTACTAAATTTGTCTAAGAGAAAAGTGCAATCTTAACACCTATTGACTACTACTAAGAGAAAAATGAAAACTTAATATCCACTAAAATCTGCTAACGAGTATTATAGCCTTATGTATCTTTCCTTTAATATTTATATTTATATTAAATGCTTTGGCGTGACATATGCAACTATCATTTTAATAAAATATCATTTTTCAAGCTCCATGATAAGAACAATGGTCACTTCATCCTAGAAGAATAAGGATGACAATGTTGAAAAAGAAAGGGCTAAGCTTGGTAGAACATTGAACTAACCACACCTAATAGGCTTGTAGGTTAAGGCTACCTTGCTTGGCTAAAAGATAGTTATACAACCAACTTAGATGATTGTGCAACCATCTCCATGCAAGATTAATAGGTAAAAGCTTTTAAAATAAAAAAAAAAAGGAACTTAGTTTATGTACACCACTAGCAGTACTCATAACAACTATTCATAGTAGTTCCTTTTTCTCTTTTTTCTTTGATTTTTACCCCTTTCCTTTGAATCTTAAGGCTAAAATGGATAGAATGAGGCAAATTATGTTGGCCCTTGTGCACCAAGAACAAGAGTTGAATTAATGGGTAATTTGAAATTTGGAGGGAGTTTTAGCAAATTAAAGATTAAAGAAAAAGGAGAAAAAGAATCAACATAAGCAATATATAGTGGTTCAGGTGTTAACAAACCTAGATCCATTCCCCAATTCACCTATTGGGTATTTTACTTAGTCACTATAATGTTTTACAAGCTTACATCAAACTTAATGTTTAGACTTATACCAAAAAATAATTACACTTGTATTTATGGCTAAAACACAATCTTATATAAGAGTTTTCTCACATAGGCTCATTTTTAAACCAAACCCAAAGTGTCTAAGGATCACACCAATCCTTCAACAACCCAAGTACAAAGAATTAAGGAGTTTAGGCTTTAAGAATTAAAAGTGAAAGAGTTTTGACACAATAAATGACTATCCTTTTGATAAAAGCCATTTGGTGGAGTATTTTTAAGTTTAAATCATCAACGAGATGTTATAAATAAAACTATGAGCAAATCTTCAAGTTATAGAGGCAAATCCGTGTTTAACTTTTTTTAGTCAAGTCACATTCAAGACAAGAATTCATGTTTACGGTTCACATTTCTCTTTGGAATTTTCCATTTCTCGATCATGATCTTCAAATGTGTCTAACGACTAGTGACACTTGGAGCTTGATCATTGGCCTATTAAAAACTAGTCTTTAGAGCCCTCTAATAATTATTTAACATCTTGTTCATGATCTATGAGTTGTGGTAACTATTGAGATAGTGTTGAATAGGGGAACATTACTCCCACTATGAATCAAACTGCCCATTTTGTGCTCAACATTGAAGGTGGGTCGCGATTGCTACCAAGAATTGCGATCACAATCTTTAAATTTCTTAATATTTTCTTAGACATGGGCATGCCTCTATTGGCTTCTTAGGTGGCTGTTAGAGAGCTTTTTAATACTTTCGAAAGTCACGATTGCAAGGTTTACCGTGATAGAGACTGCAAAATAGACTTGAACTTTTGGTTCCATATTTTCTTACAGTAATGGTTGTGACTTCTAATAATGGTTGTGATTTTAAAGATAGTTTTGAGGCTTAGAGAATTTTACTTCCAATATAAACTTTTCTTCTGGTGTACATTTCATTAAATTCAAAACTCTATGTGTTCTCTTTAGTCATGTCTCTACCACTGATGGATCTATGGTACCACTGAAGTCAACTGCACCTTGTTTTCTTACTTTGTCATACCTTCTTTCTCTTTGAATTTTTAGACCTTGCATTGTTGGTTCACCAATTATATGTTGTGGTTAACCATGAGTTATGTGTTGTACATGAGAATGTGTAAGAGATCTAACTCTATTAGCAGGTTGATCTCTTAATGGTTGGCATGATGCTTATATGGAATGCAAATCGGCTGACTCCTCTCTCATATGTGAGCCATGGGTACTACCATAACTACCCTATGCTAATGGCCTATAGGCATGTAAGACTATGTCATATGATATTGCATAATAGTACAAAAGTCATGTCATGTTCATATGTATGTCCTTATGGAACCTATCCCCGCTTTGATACCAAAAACTATAACGACCATTTCCACTTACAAATCATGGCATCAATGTCCGAAAATACATATGCATAAAGGTTTTATTCATTTTACATACACAATCAAACATGTATTTAATGTACATATATGTTAACTAATGTCAATACTAGTGACCATAAGTAGTTCCTATCTAAATGTATGTATATGACATAAGGAGAGAGAGAGTTGGAATTCAGTGGATGACTTGTGGTCCATGTGTCTCAATGCAAAACTCTAAGCACTAAAGTGTCCAATCCTTATTATTCGGTATCTGAAAAATATAACTGTGATTTAATGAGTCGCAACTCAATGAATAAAAATAATAATCAGATTATTATGTCACAGCCAATAATCAAATATCATCATGATACATTACAAGTATAACATTTGACTATTCAAGTGCAAGTGCAATAGATTAATTTTTATCATGACCTTGCAAGGCAAATACTGCTCTAAAAAATTCATGTGATTCAAGTGACATTTGATTTTGCTTGCCAACATATAACAAGTGAATCATTTGATTAATAACATTTGCTAATGGGGCCTATTGGTCCATCTTCCACTTGATTTGCAAGTGTTTGACAAGCCGGTCATAACATCCTTTTAGTTCCATGTGCAAGTGTTCATAACAATGGTATACCAAGTAATCATTATCATTAAGAGCATATAATTTTCACTTGACTTGCATTCTCATGTAAAATGTAACTATCCAATCACATATACATGTAATAAGACATAATCACATCATAAAATTATTACACATACACATTAGAATCTAATTATTGTTTTTACTCACCTTTTGATGTGACCAAACTTTATGATAGGTTTAGTTCTCTCTCTAGGGCTTCCTTAAAGTGTTGAGATCCTAATATTTGATACATACATGATTATAAGTATGCCAAAATGATTATGAATACTTGTTATGCAACTATGGCATGATCCATGCAAGTGGACCTAGTGTTTATGCATGTTTTTCCTTATATGGCAACCTGAGCTTGCTACATTCTCACAGCTATAATTCTAGATATACTTATCCAAATGACTTGATTCTTTCTTTCAAATAAACTAGACACACAATGATACAACATATTCAAATTTAAGTCCAATATAAGACAAAAAATGGGGTGAATTTTTTAATTTTGCTCTGTTTCAACATCATCTCTCTCTGAGTAGGTCTTACATTCTTAGGTATATCTCAAATTGTACAAATCCAATTGTAATAATTATCTACCATCAGTTACAAAACATATAAAGGAATGTTTTTCTTATTTATTCATTATCTAATTCAGTCTATAAGGTCACCATAATAAAGGACCAATCTCAAGGTGAGCAGGTTTGTAATATGTTGACAAACAGTCATGATGAAGGGACAATATCT
>CATIWR010465521.1:0-37505 GCA_949677035.1 Omphalea diandra | reverse complement strand
AATTGTAATAGGTTGTTGTGTGAGCCTATTAAAACACAAGTGTAAAGGTTGTTGTGTAAGCCTTAAAACATAAGTGTAAAAGTTTTGTATAAGCTTGAAAACACTTTTGAAAGATAGTAGAACACCTAATTTCTAAGAATTAGGGAGTGGACGTAGGGTTATTTATACCCGAACCACTATAAATTGTGTGTTTCTTTCTAACTCATTTCTCTTTTCTCTTTCCAATTTTAATTTTTATACACCAATTCAACCCCCTCTTCTTGGTGCCTAGGGCCAACAAATTACTCTATTGTATATGAATATTAAGAAGCAAAATTCATGTGATAAGATGATATATATAGGTATGGCATAGTTTGTGGTCACTGAAAAGACATATGATTATGGTGTAACTTAATATGTTATTGAGTGTTTGTTAAATATAGAGGTTTTAAGGGAAACTAATAAGACAAAGAAAATAAGAAGGCATACATTGAATGAAATTTATGAATAACTTGTCATTAATGTATTCATTTGTTGAAATGGATTGAATAAAACTTGTGTTGCCCCCTCAACATATACACAAGGAGGTTTCACCATATCAACATATTACCTTCTTTTTTTATGCATATATATTAGATAAACTTTGACTCCTTCATCAGTAATTTATCTAAAATTATTTAAATCCATATAATTAATTTTTTTAGTAATTATACTTGCGTAAGCATTTATTTTATATTTTTGGACTTGATTTATAATTATTAAAAAATATCAAAAATTCGTAAAATCTTACCAAAACCTCTAAAATTCATAAAACTTGAGTCATCATGATCGGGGTAATTAATATGATTTTCTGACATGAATTTTTGCTCAGGTCTATTGGACCACTGCACATAGTGATCTGAGTTCGTCATTGGTGGCCATTGGAAAAGGGATCATAGTCATATTATAGATCTTTCTGTCAAGAGTTTGTAGGAACTAGCAACATCATTATACGATCTATCGTTTGTCTGAAATAGATAAAAAAAAATTGAGCTTTTATCAAAACTTAGACCCGCGATTATTCTGTCATCCAACGTTTTTTTTTTTTAGATGAATTAGCTGTCAATAATGGGCTTGGGAAGAGAGCTTTCCATAGAAACTTCATAAAATTGTCTCATCCATAATTAAATTAATTTTTATAAAATATATAATTAACTTAAATTAAATTAATTCTCTTAGACATAATCAAAACTTAGACCCGCGATTATTCTGCCATCCAACATTTTTTTTTTTTTTAGATGAATTAGGTATCAATAAAGGGCTTGGGAAGAGAGCTTTCCATAGAAACTTCATAAAATTGTCTCATCCATAATTAAATTAATTTTTATAAAATATATAATTAACTTAAATTAAATTAATTCTCTTAGACATAATCATAATATCTTTACTTAAATAAATTAGCATTACCTTTATTTAAGTTAAATATTTAATTATCATAATTAATTACTTGTCATAGCATAAAATATTTTTACTAAATTAATTTAATCTTTCAAAATTAATAGAAATATCTCACATAAATAATCTAGTTTTTACATAATCAAATACATTAAATTAAATCAATTCACATAATATTTTGAATTAAATTAACTTAATAATAAACTTAAATAAATTAATGTCCTTAATATTATTTAATTAAATTCTCTAAACATTCACTTAACATTATAAATTCATATAATTGCGAGCACCATTGATTTGAAGGCTACGCTTGAACTAGTGGAATCATGTTTACGACTCTTACCTTTGATCAATTAGTAAAGGATCGAAAGGACGTGGATCATATATTGATAATAAACCTAAATAATGGCATGTTTATTGGATCAACAATGGATCCTTTAAGCCTCTTATAAGATAAAAGTCCTTTTTAGGAGGTTGTAACCAATGGGGAGACTAAGATAGGATGATATATTAATGTTATTTCTAATTGAAATATGGAGTCGGTGCATGACTTTGGTCAGGACAAAAATCTATGTAAGGAGAATTATAAGTCTACTTAAGCCATTTAGAAGACCCAATTTGTCTTCCCCCATTAGAGATTGGATATGGATTGGGAACGAAGTTAGGCACTTCTAAATCGCCTAGATTTAAGCATCCGACCTTTGACATCTTCTATTCACTGTTACCATTTTAGTCTTACTATTGGTTAATCCAATTATCGGCTTTAAGCACACTCCAATACATCACATCAAACACATCATCAAAACATTACACACATTCACCAAAGAGATGGGAATTAATGATGGGTGTGTATTATGTATAAAATCCCTTTGAGTGCAACTGCATAGGTCAAAAGTAATAAAGTGTACTTATTAGTATGAAATATCATTATCACAAGGATTGAGTTTAAGTACCAAATAGCTTATATCTTATATTATCTCGAGAATCTATGAAGAATGGCAATTGAAATTATAAACAAGAAAATGAAAATTAATATTATACTATTGGAAAACAATCAAGGGGGAAGAATGGCCTGGGGGTTCAACTTCTATTAGTAACAAATATATATATATAATCCATGGTACTTTTTTGTTTCGTTTCTGGTGGCATGATCTTTCCTTTCTTTATTTTACTCTTTGTCCTCTCTCTTTTTTATTTTTTTTGAATGAATATATATATATATATATATATATATATATATATATATATATATATAGGTATAACATTTGACAAAAAATGATCCCTTTTTGAACTTCTTCAAATATGCACTTGAATTATCTAAAACACAACATTTCATTATATAACCACATTCTAACTCACATATCTTGACAGGGGAGGTAAAAATTATTTAGGGTATATGGTTATAATGAAGGATGCATGTGAAAGAAAGAAGGGCTATTGATATTTTCTTAAGGAGTATTTCCATAAGGCTCAAAGGGGTAATAAGTGATTATGTAAAACAAGGTATGGATAGGGAATGATGGGGTAATCAAAAAATGCCTTAATCACCTAATTACTAAGTTATAGGATTTCACCTCGAGGGATGTCTTAGTATGTTCTAGCACATGTAGAAGTTTCTTTTTGCCGAAAAGTTTATCTAATTGAAGAATCCCATATTAAAATCCAAATGCGCTCAATTTGTTCTAATGTGCTTGATTGATTTTGGGCAAAATCATGTTAATTTAGAACCAATTGGTATTATAAGAAAATGTATCCTAAGTAAATCCAATCTATGGTTATAAATGCTCTTAATCTAATTTTTACCTTAAGACCCAACACCTAACTCCTAATCATTAAAAATAAGAGACTATAGGCAAAGATAAAAGAAAAGAGATGTTAATCATGCAATATTGCTCACTATTGCCTCCAAACTTAAATATCATTGTCCTCAATGATTATAGGGAAAGATAAAAGAAAAGGAAGAGAGAAACTTCCCTATTTCGATAGGCACAATGGCAAATGAAGAGCCCACAAAATCAAGCATAACACACAAAGAGGCTTCAAGCCTTTCATTAGCCAATGTTATAAGAAGAACATTAAACCCAACACAACGCAAAAATAAAAGATATTGAAAACAAAGCAAAACACAAACCAGAGTCCACAACCAATAAACATCAAATGGAAAGATCAAAAGATACTAACAAAAATAAAAGATTATAAAAGATGGACAATCATTCTTGTGATAGAAGCGCCAGAGGGAACCCAACATGATTGAAATATGCTTGGAAACCACTACACATGCCACTAATTCGGTTATCAAGAGAGGTAAGTTTCAACTACACGTCATCTTTAATTGCTTATTGCCTATGATCCATATGTTTCGATTTAGACTTCAAGCATGCCAAGACACTTTCCAACAGAACCAAAATAGAGGAGGCTAAGGGGGATGTAAGGTACTCTAATGAAAAGGTCAAATAGCTTGATCATCATTTTATCATAACCATCATCCGAGGTTGAAAACAACTCATAACATTGACCATTCTTCATAATAAGCCCCATATGCAACATAGTATCATAGGTAAGCAAATTAGGACCTTTTCCTATAATAAGATCATTAGTTAAATAAGGATCATAGAGCCTCAAGTAGTGAGCAAAGCAAGTTAAAAAAACCACCCAATAAGATAGCTCATGAATCTTTCTTTGCCATAGACCCCATATGATAAATAATTCACCAACCTGTGTTGATGGATATGTTGTGCCAAATACAACACAAAAATAGGAGTTTAATTTGGTTTACAACTTCGTTATTATCCCCTCTCCTGATGATCAAAGAGGACAATAATCAATGCATATACTTCAAAGCTAGGTTCCTAATTTCCCCTATCTTGCTTGTCCTAGCTTTATACTATTTTTTCCCTCCTAAGCAAGCACAAGCATCTTGATTTTCAAAAGCCAAAGGGAAGTCTGTTAACCCATCATACTCTAATTCAAACACCTTAGTAATATCATCAAGAGAAAGTACGTAATCCTTTCCATAAAGTTAGAAGGATACAGTCCCTAAACCATAAATTCCCCCATTAGTCTTGGTCTCAATATATAGAGAACTAAGAATCTCTAAGGTCAATTTTATATAGGAATTCATATGAATTTTTACAAAATTTTCCCATTTAAGAACCCATAAGAACTCTCTTACTTTATCTCATAAACCCATAACCTCCAAAGCACCCAAATAAATGCATTTATTTTGTAGAAAAGGGCATTTAAATAGCATAGCATAGCTTGCTTCATGCTCTTCATTGGTGAAATTAGGTTTACACTTAAAGGATGAAGGATTCATCATGGAGGGCACTTTTCCCAATGATCTTGAAGCATTTAGGCATGATGAAGATAGGATTTAAGATGTATTAAAAGGAAATGAAGATACTTTAGGCATAAGTTTTTGAAGGAAGGCCGATCTTAGGGTACGAATGAAGATGGGGCACAGTTGTGCTAAGGTTTATAAGGACAAAGTGAGGGGAAAAGAAAGGGCGTAATGTTTGAAAAAATTAAAATTTGAGCACATATTACCATGCATTTTAGGTTTCTAGGATGGCACAACTATGCTCTATGGTTGTGCATTGAAGCTTACAATTTGGTCACTTTATGACTGTGCAGGTTGATTTTAATGGGTTGTCACGACTGTGCTCTTTGGCCATGTGTTGAAACTTACAATTTGCCCTAAGGTCACTTAAGGAGCACGACTGTATGCATGACCATATGTATCTAAGAAAATTAGAGCATGTGATGTTCCTATTCAAGACATGGTCATGTGCGAGGCCATGTCGTAGCTCGGACTTGGTTTTTTATGAGAATTGGCCACCAATATGGCCATGAATCTTACCCTTCATTATCATATAATATCTTTTAAAATTTTAAAATGTAAAATCAACTTAGAATTAAGCTAATTTCAAACATTCAAACGGTAATTACATCAGGATATTATAAAACATCACATTATGATTAAACATGAGAATGAAAGAAAACTCCCTCAAACATTAGTGTAGATTATAACTTGATTTCCTTGCAAGAACATTTTATAAAATAAAACCAAAGCCAAATAAACTTAAAATAATAAATTAACAAAACAAGGCAAACATCAAAAGGTAAAGTAACAGGAAATGGTCCCAAGAACATGCTAGTTTAAAGTCTTTAATGTGACCCTTATGCCTGGTTGTCTTAAGAAGAGGGATTTGGGAGATGAAAAGTCTCTCCCTTTAGAATGTGATCTTCATCATATTATGGCTTCAAGCAGTGCCCATTGACTTTGAAAGTTTCTCCTTTGGAATTTGTAATTTTGATGGCACCGTGAGGGTAGATTCGAATGATTTTGAAATGCTTCAACCACCTAGATTTTAGTTTACCCGAAAGAACTGTAACCCTGAGTTGTATAAGAGAACTTGTTGGCCGTCCTTGAATTCCTTTGGTATGATATGATGGTCATTCCACTTCTTAGTCTTTTCTTTATAGGTCTAATTGCTTTCATAAGCTTGAAGTTGAAGGGTTTTAAGTTCATTGAGTTGAAGCGTCCTCTTCTTATCGACAAGATACAAATCAAAGTTTAAGAATTTGATTGCCTAATAAGCTCTATTCTTCAATTCTATCAGTAAATGATAGGCCTTTTTAAACACCAAACGATAAGGAATGGTACAAATAAGGGTTTTATAAGCGGTCCTATATGCCCAAAGTCTATCAGGAAGCTTCAAAGACCAATCTTTCCTAAAAGAGTTGACTGTCTTTTCTAGAATTTGCTTGATGACCCTATTAGATACCTATACTTGGCCACTTATTTGAGGATGGTAATATGTGGTTATCTTATGATTGACCCTATACTTTTTCAATAAGGATTTGAATTACCAATTGCAAAAGTGTGATCCACCATCACTAATGATTACCCGTGGTGCTTTAAAGTGTGTGAAGATATATTTCTTTAAGAATTAGATTACCACCTTAGCATCATTGGTTGGGATAGTTATGGCTTCAACCCTCTTGGAAATATAATCCACCGCTATCAAGATATATTAATTCTTAAGGGATTTCAAAAAGGGTCCCATGAAGTTAATACCCTAAACATCAAAGAGTTTTATCTCAATCATGGAGTTTAATGGTAGTTCGTTCCTTTTTGAAATGCTACCTACTCATTGGCACCTACCATATGACTTTTCAAAAGTAAAAGTATCAATAAATAATGAGGGCCAAAAGAAACCATTATGCAATACCTTAATCATGAGATTGGTGTCTTCACATCTTTGTAATTCCTTACCAAGATCGGTTAAGCAATCATCAAAAGAATCACCAAACATAAAAAAAAAATACCCATGAATATCTCAACCATTTTCTCCTCTATTTTAGAGAATATAGCCACAATGCATCTTTGGAAGGTGGTTGATGCATTACACAATCCAACAAGTATATATTGATAGCAAAAGTACCATATGGACATGTGAATATGGTATTCTTTTGATCCTTTGATGCTATCTAAAATTAATATTAGCCTGAGTACCATCTACAAAGTAATAGTTCATATGCCCTGCAAGTCTTTCTAACATTTGGTCAATAAAAGGCAATGAGAAAAGGTCTTTACGGGTTGTCACATTTAGCTTCCTATAATCAATACACACTCTCCACCCTATCACAGTCCTAGTAGGGATTAGCTCATTGTTTTCATTTGTTGCAAGCATCATTCCCCCTTCTTAGGAACTACTTGAACTGGACTAATACATGTGTTATCCAAAATAAGGTAAATGATCCATGTATCTAGTAATTTAACCACCTCCTACCTAACTACCTCTTTCATATTAGGTTTAAGCCTTCTTTGATGTTATATGGTAGGTTTGTGGTTATCTCCATTAAGATTTTATGCATGCAAAGTGTAGGACTAATCCCTTAAATATCCATTGTAGTCTATCCCAAGGCTTTAATCTTATTCCTCAATACTCTTAATAATCTTTCTTCTTGCATGTGTGTGAACTCATTGAAGATGATAACCAAAAGAGTGTTATCATTCCCCAAAAATGCTTACGTAAGATAAGGAGGTAAGAGCTTAAGCTCAAATTGAGGGGGTTTTAAAATGGAAGGTGATGTTGCTTCAAGGAATTTCTTATAATCTAAGGGTTCAACGAGAGAAGAAAAAAAGGGGTCAACACATACCTCAAAAGTTGGAGTACTTATTGCTTCTCACTTTTTCTTTTCCTACCTTTATCTTAGCTACTTTTTCAATATCAGATGTCTCTTGGTCTTTCTTGAAGACTTCTTTGGTAAATGCTTCAATAATGTTAATCCTCAAGTATCTTTCATCTTTTGTCGGCTTTTTGATTACCTTGTACATATTGAAAGCTACTTTTTCATCCCCTACATGCAAGGTGAGTTTTCCTTCTCTAACGTCAACTAAAGCTTCTCTAGTTATAAGGAATGGTCACCCCAAAAGTAATGGTATCTCCCTATCCAACTCTATATCGAGAACCATAAAGTCCATTAAAATGATAAATTTGTCCACTTTGATGAGCACGTCTTTTACTATCCCTTTTGTCTAAATAATTGAATGATCTACTAGTTAAAGAGACATCTTGGTGGGCTTCATCTTGCAAATACCTAATTTTTCAAAAATATATAAGGGCATTAGATTTATGCTAGAGCTTATATCACAAAGGGCTTTTTTAAAAGAAACATTACAAATGTCATAAGGTATAATGAAACTCCCTGGATCACCTATTTTTATAGGTAAATTATTTAGGAGGATAGCACTATATTCTTCGATCAAGGTAACTTTCTTGCATTCCTCCAATTTACTCTTCTTTGAAAGTATGCCCTTCATGTACATTGCATACTTGGGCATTTGGACAATTGCCTCTATGAATGGTATATTGATTTGAATCTTTTTAAGTAAGTCCAAGAAATTGGCAAATTACTTGTCCACCAAGTTTTGCTTGAGTTTTAAAGGAAAAGGTATAAGAGGTACATATGATTTTAATTTTTCCTAAGGTTTTTCTTCCTTGATTAGTTCTTTTTTTTTTTTTTTTTTTGCTTACCTTGTCTTCGACTTTTGCCTTTTCCTCTGTCTTAGATGGAAGCTCCTTACTGCTCTTTAAGGTAATGATTTTCACGTGGTCTTTTGGGTTGGTTTAAGAATTACTAGGCAGAACACCTTAAGACCTAGAGCTAAAGGCATTATCTTGTTATCCTAGTTGGATTTTTATGTTATGGATGGAAGATGAGTGATTTTTAGTAACTAGGTCTATTTTTACATCAATTTCTCTAATCGTTTCATCTTGATCATAAAGCCTTACATTGATTTTGGATATGAATTTTTCCATGAGATTTTTTAAGCTTGATTTCTTTTATTGAGGTTGGTAGTTTGGTAGTAGGGGTTGAAAACTTGATGGTGATCCTTATGTCTTGGGGATGAGGGTACTGTTATTAGACCAAGAGAAATTAGGGTGATTTCACCACCTCAGGTTATAGGTATAAGAGTATGGGTTATTGGGTTGATGGTTAAGGTTTCCCGCATAATTCACTTACTCTTGAGCAAAGGGGTTCCATGTTTGACAATTAATACTTTTATGCCCTTTTTCCCCATAAAGGTTACAAATAACTTGCAAGAAAGGAGAAGGCGCAACATTATAATTATAATTAAAAGTACTCAATTGGTTAGACAAAGTAGATACCTGAGCTTGCAAGGTTTGGAATACATCCATATTATGAATCTCCATTACTTTCTTTGGTAAAGTCCTTTCATGATCTTAGTAATTGTTGTTTGACATTGTTTCAATCAACTAATAGGCCTTATATGTTGTTTTATCTAGTAAAGATCCCCTAGTTATTGCATTTATAATGATTTTATTTATTTGAAGAGTCCATTATAGAAAGTATGCACTCTTAACCACTTTGGAATTTGAAGGTTGAGGCTCCTTCGCAAAAGATCATTGAACCATTCCTAACCTTCATTCAAAGTTTCCCCATCCAATTGGTTAAAATAATGATTTTGTTTCTCAATCTAGTTGTCTTTGTAGGAACGAAATATTTAGCTAAGAATGCTTAAGAGAGTTAGTCCTAAGTGGTGATACTTTTGGGTTCCAAAGAATTAACCCACACTTCAGCCTTGTCCTTAAGAGTAAATATGAAAAGGCATATCCTTACCACATCTGTAGACATCTTGTTTTTCCTGAATGTGTCACAAATCTCTAAGAAATTAGCTATATGAGCATTAGGACCTTCATAAGAGAGGTCATGGAATTAGAGAGTGTTGGTAAGCATTTAAATGAATGTTGACTTAATCTCAAAGGTTTTAATGATTATTTGAGTGATAGCCGGTTGTAATCCTTCCAGAGGTGGTATGGCAAATTCCTTCAAAGGTCGATCTCCTTGATGTGCCATCTTTTGATTTTATTATTGTTCTCACCTTCTTTGATTTGAAGGTACACTCAATTTTCAAGTTAAGAGGAATCAAATTCTCTTCATTTTTTTGAGTCTGAGTTCTAGTCATGCACCTAGAACAAAAGAAATAAGAAATTAGGTTAAAAATAAAATTCTAGAGTAATATAGAAATAATAACTTAGTATTAAAGTCATTGATCCCTAACAATGGTGCCAAAAACTTGATGATGGGTGTGTGCTATATCTAAAATCCCTTTGACTACAAGTGTACATGCCAGAAGTAATAGTGTGCTTATTAGTGTGGACATCATTCCCATGAGGATTTAGTTTATATACTAAGTATCTTATGTCTTATATTATTTAGAAAATCTATGAAGAATAGAAATTCATATTGTAAATAAGAAAATGAAAATTAACACTTATATTTGGAAAATAATTAGTAGGGAAGAATGGCTAGGGGTTCAACTTCTCTTAGTAACTACTAATGGACCTTTAATTCTCAAATAATTGGTTCATTCATCTAGTGTTACTATCAATAGTCAATTCATAGAATTAAATATGATATATGGCAATTCAATCAATAACAATAAGCACTCAATAACTATTAACCCAATAATGAATGAAGGGGAACCAAAAGAATTGAATTAAGAAATCCAAAAGTTATCACACAAGAGCTATCTATAACCTTAGTCGTAGGGTTTTAGTTCATGAGTGAGAAAAGAGAAGGAAAGAAAATTATCAAATTCATTCTAAAATAAGCCATAAACTCCTTTTTGAATTGTCTTGATAGGATACCCCTTCTTCTTCCAAGTTCTTTTCTTTCTCCTCTCTCTTTTTTCTCTTCTCTCTTCAAAAACAAAACTCTCCTATTCTCTTTTCTTTTGTACCTTAATTCTTCATGATTTACTTCTTTAAATAGTGCAAAAAAAGTTTTATTCAAAGTAGGAAGCTTCGAAGTCCTCAAAAGGAAGCTTTAGAGGGGAATTAAGATGTCTCATTTTCTAGTTTTGGAGATGCATAGCTATGTACACAACCATGCCAATCTATAATTAGCTTTTAGTAAGAGAAGAATGGTTGTGCTTCTTAACTGTGTTGCTATCTTCACATTTTGCCTCCTTGTGCACGACTATATATTTACACGATCTTTTGGCTTACTTATTGAAGGAACGCATGTTTATGCTCTAAAGGCATGGCTATGCTTTTGCTTGATGCTCCTTGATCCTAAATGAGGCACAGTTGTGCGTAAGGTTATGCTTCACTTCTTTTCTCCTTTTTCTCTCCTTTCTTCAACCTTTTGCCTATAAACATAATTATCCTTCATAAGGTTCAATTAAAAGCAAAATTTAATCATTAATATGATGATTTTAAAAGGAAATGACCTATTAATTATGCCAATTATGAGACTAAATAGGGATGCAAACATCTTCAAGTAAGAGACATCATGTATAATTGGCAAATATAAACATGCATAATCAAGATCATAATGCACATGCATGTCCACCTACATACAAAGAACAAATAAGTTAGCATATTTATATATAAAAAAAGGAACAAAGTAAGAAAATAACTCAAAAGAAACCCCAATGCACCTAAATATTGGACGATGTTATTCACAATCATGTTATTCACAAATAAGTTAGCGTACTTATATATCTCCTACCCAATGCACCCAAGTCAAGGGCACCTAATTATGTTTCTAAGTACAAAATCATGTCATTCATAATCCCAACTTCACATAAACATAAAATGATAATAATAACTAATAAAGAAACATAGCATGAAGACATAAAAGTGGGACATAAAGTAAGCATGATATAAAAATGCATTTGGAGGATGTTAAAGACCTTTGGCAAATCTTCAAATCATCAAATGGGGGTTCCTTGGATGACTACATTCTCACCCAAAGTTGCTCAAAAAAGCTAATGCATCCTAAAGATACCTTTAAACATTAAAAAGTTAGGATATCCACATATCCACAAAAGAAACTTTCAAAAGGCTAATGACATGTATGGAGCATCAAGGTTTGTTCCCATATTCACTATAACATCCATTTCACAAAAGGGTAAATAATGAACATGTTAAATAGCTAGTCATTATCTTATGGTAATGGTGGTTTAAGTATATAAAACATTTAGTAAATAAAAATATGGAAGAAATAAGGCTTAGAAGGTCCTTAAGAGTGTAACTCCCTCTCCCAATCATTGCTAAAACATCACTAAAACATATTATACAATCAAAAAAAGAAAAGAAACCATAAAAAAGAACATTTTAACAACACTAAAAATTAAGCAAATCAAGCATTCCCTTTCAGCCATAACTCCATATGTTGATGGAATATGGGTCATGGGTCTTAAGACCCACCCATATTCTACCATTAAAGCTCTTGAGATTTCCTAAGAAACCTTAAGAAAAGAGAGAAAATGAATGAAGAGGAAGGTGAAGAAGAACTATTTCCATAGTCAAAATGGGTTGTACAGACCAACTGGTGGTTTGTATAACTTAAAGGTTTTTACATACCACAAATTAGTCTATATGACCTTTTATGGTTGGGTTTTAGAAAATAAAAGAAAAAAAGAAAAAAGGGATGGTGAAGTGGGTAGAGGGATGCCATGGATGCTCTCTAGTGATTTTATTACCCTTAAATGCATTTTAATTTAACTAATCCTTTAAAAATGCTAAAGAAAATGTGTAAAAGTAAATAATATTGCTTAGGCTTTACCTTGGATCTTTAAGTAAGTGGTTTAGATGTTTGATTTATGTGTTTAAAGTGGTTTGAGTAACAAGTTTAATAGAAAAACACCAAGGTTCAAGTGTAACATCCTTATCCACATTCATTGGCATTATCACATGAACATAATCATTATATAAATAATTTGAAATCCCATATGAACATATGCACTGGATAAATGATCATTTAGACATGTGAATTATATAAGCACGATGATGACACTAGCATCATTGCATTGAGGACACTTGAACATATATGTAATTTTGTATAGTTGCATGACAAATTATCTTACGTTGTGTGCATGTTATAACATCATAAATAATGGCATTTTAGAGCTTATTTAAAAGTATAAGGAGCATTTAGGGATTAGGAGATGGATGGAGGTGATGAAAGAGTGAAGAGGAGGGACTAAAAGAGGAAAGTGAACTTCCAACCAATGGAAATGAAACACCATGATTTTGTCTTGTTACAATAGGTTTACAAGTGGAATTTTTCACCCTTTAGGATCAGAATAGAGAGGTAAATGTGAGGGATAACAGAAGAAAGAGAGAGCTAAGGAAAAAAGAAAGAAAGGAAGAAGAAGAAGAAGAAGAAGAAGAAGAAGAAGAAGAAGAAGAAGAAGAAGAAGAAGAAAGGGAGAAGAGTGAGCTGCCTAGGAAAGAATCCTAAGGTTTTTCAATTCTGGGAAAATAAGTAAGTTAATTTATCTTCTTCCCACATTAAATTAACCCCTCATCATATGTTAATCATGCGTAGTTAGTAAGAATTATGGAGTATTTAAGGTAGAGCTCATGTATGGAAGTTGAAATTCAAGAGAAACAAGAGTTATCTATGTTGGTTTTGTTGTTAGAGTAACCTGTTGCACCCACGATTTCATAACCCTATAAGAGGAATTAGGAAAGTATAAAACATGAAAGTTATAGCTTTATGTCCCATATAAATGCATGTGAAGCATTTTTGCTTGATTTTGTGTGTAAAGAGATATGGCTCCTTCATTAGGGCTGGTTCACAACCAATCGAAATCACCTCAGTCTTTTTGTTTTCTTATATTTTGATGGTCTTATGTTTTGATTTTGACAAAGTGAAAAAAAAAATGAAATTTGTAGGGTTATATCCCCCTTAAATACCTATAATTCATTTTGATTGATTTATTGTGTGGAAAGAGATATGCCCTATTAATTGTGATTGACCCTATACCCGGATGAAATCTCGCCTGTCTTTTTAATTCTGTTTTCCAAGAATTTGATAGTCATAGATTCAGAATTTGGTGATGCATTAAACTTGAAAGTTGTATATTTATATCTTATCTACATTCTTGTAAAATAGTTTTGCCAAATTTAGCATGGTTGTTAAGATATTTCCTTTTCATCATGCCTGATTGTTACCATGTTGAAAACCTACTCACCTTGAGATTAGTCATTCATTTTGGTAATTTTACAGAATGAATTAGACAAAGAGTAAAACATAAAAACTGTTTCTTCATGTGTTTTGTGATTTCTAGCTAATCAGTTTTGCAATTTGATTTGTACAATTTGAGATATACAGAAAAATGTAAGACCTACTTAGATTGAGATGACATTGAAATAAGGAAAAATTTAAAAATTCACCACATTTTCTATATGTCTTATATTGACTTGAAATTTAAATATGTTGTACCATTATGTGTCTATTTTATTTGAAAAAAAAAAGAATGTAGTCATTTGGATAAGTATATCAAGAGTTATTATTGTGAGAGTTAGCAAGCTCAGGCTACCATATAAGGAAAATATGCATAAACACTAGGTTCACTTGCATGGATCATGCCATAGTTGCATACCAAGAATTCATAATCATTTTGACATACTTATAACCATGTATGTATCAAATGTTAGGATCTCAACGCTTTGACGAAGCCTTAGAGAGAGAACCAAACCTACCATAAAGGTTAGTCACATCAAAGGTGAGTAAAAATCATAATTAGATTATATTGTGTATGTGCGATAATTTTATGATATGATTATATTCTATTATATGTATATGTGATTTAATTGTTACATTTTACATGTGAATACAAGTCAAGTGAGAATTATATGCTCTTAATGATTACTTATTATACCATTGTGAATGAACACTTGCATATGGAACTAAAAGGATATTATGACCGGCATGTTAAACACTTGCAAAGCACTTGGAAAAGGGACCAATATGTTCTATTGGCACATTTTATTGATCAACTGATCCATTTGTTATATGCTGGCCAGCAAAATCAAATGTCACTTGAATCACATCAATTCCCAGGAGCAATGTTTGCCTTACAAGGTCATGATAAAAATCAATCTATTGCACTTACACTTGCATTGTCAATTGTTATACTTGTAATGTATCTTGATGATATTTGATTGTTAGTTGTGCCATAAGAATCTAATTATTGTTTTATTCATTGAGTCGTGACTCACCAAATCATAATTATATTTTTCAGATACTGAAGCATGAGGTTAGGATACTTTGGTGCATAGAGACACATAAACCACAGGTCGTCAACTGAATTTCAACTCTATCTCTCCTTGTGTCATGTACATATATCTAGATAGAAATCAGTTTATAGTCACTAGCCTTGAACATTAGCTAATATACATGTACATTAAGTATATGTTGGATTGTGCATGTATGATGAATAAACCTTTATGCATATGTATTTTTGGACATGAATGTTATAATTTGTAAATGAAAATGGTCGTTATAGTTTTTGGTATCAAAGAAGGGATAGGTTCCATAGGGACATACATATGAACTGACATGACTTTTGCATGATTTTGCATTATCATTTGACATAGTATTATATGTTTATAGGGCATTAGCAGAGGGCAGTCATGTAGTACCCATGGTTCACCAAGGAGAGAGGAGTCAGCTGATTTGCATTCCATAAAAGCATCATGCCAACCATTAAGTGATCAACCTACTAACAGAGTTAGATCTCCTACACATTTTCATGCATAACACATACCTCATGGTCAACCATAACATAGAATTGGTGAACCAATATTGTAGGGTCCAGAAATTCAAAGAGAAAGAAGGTGTCCAGAAATTCAAAGAGAAAGAAAGTATGACAAATTAAGAAAACAGAGCGTAGTTGACTTCAGTGGTACCATAGATCCATAAGTGGTAGAGACACGGTTAAAAAGAACATAGAGAGTTTTGAATGTGATGAAATGGATGCTAAAAGAAAAGTTTGATTATGTAGTGTCACTATTTCAGGGGGATGCATATGATTGATGGGAAACCATTTCAGGGAATGATGCCTAGCCTCCAGTGCTTATTTGGGATGATTTTCTCCATGAGTTCAATAACAATTACATGTCAGAAGTGTATAAAGATGATAAAAGAAGGGAGTTTTTAAACCTAAAGCAGAAGGAGATTACTATAGTTGAGTATGAGGTAAAATTTAATCAATTATCTCATTATGCATCCTTCATGGTAGCCACTGACAAAGACAAATGTTGAAAGTTTGAAGAGGGATTGAGATATGAGATTAGAAGTAAGATCACAGCTGCAGATCTTAAAAGTTATACCAAGCTAAAAGCTACTGCAATCAGGGTAGAAAGATTTTAAAAAAAAAAAAAGAAAAGATAGAGTAACGAGTAAAAAGATGGCTTATTGAGTTTGTGAGGGATTTTAACAAAAAGAAAGGTAAAAATGGAGATTATATGCCATCACAGTTCAGTGCAAGGGTTTGTTACTCTAACTCTAGAGGCAGAGGATTAGGAGTCTCATCGTATGTAGGCAGACATCAAGGCCAAGTTACGCAACAATGGCCCTAATGTGTAAATTATGGTAGGCAACATATGGGTGAATGTAGAAAATTGACTGGTGGGTGCTACTTTTGTAGGTCTTTTGATCATATGCTTAGAGATTGTCCTGAAAGATCTAGATGTCAGAGAAAGGCAGAGGTAAAGGCAAAACTACATCAAAGTCCACAATTGGAGTTTCAAAGGCAAATGGAGTTGGAGTATTATTTAGCAGGGGTTGAGGCAAAGGTAGAACAACCACAATTGGCCAAAGTATGAGCAGATCAAAAGGTCAGAGTTCTAGACCCCCGACACAGCCTAAAGTATTTGCCATGACTAGGTAAGAAGTTGTTTCTGCTCTAGAAGTAATCACTGGTAAACTTTTTCTCCATGATTTAGAAGTTGATGCATTAATTGATCCTGGCTCCACACATTCATTCATTTCATTGAACATGGCATCATAATTGTATAACAAGCATCAACCTTTAGGTTTTAATCTACATGTTAGTACTCCTTTGAAAGATGTGATTATTATGGATAAGGTATGTCGTGATTGTGTGATTCACATTGATGACATTGAGTTGAATGTTGATCTAGTATTATTGGCACTCTATGAATTTGATGTGATACTGGGCATGGACTGGTTGCCTAAATATCATGCAATAGTGAATTATTTTACTAAGGAAGTTGTTCTGGAGTCTTTAAATCATACAAGGGTTATGTTTCAAAGGGAAAGGCAAATTGTACATGCATGTCTAGTTTCTGCTATAAAGGCCTTTTGCATGATTAAAAGTGGTTGTGAGGCTTATTTGGCACAAATGGTAGACACAAGGTTCATAAATGAATTACTTTAGAATTTTTTCATGGTAAATTAGTTTTCAGATGTTTTTCCAATTGACTTACCTGGTTTGCCACCTGATAGGGAGAGAATTCACAATTGAGTTAGTCCCATAAACTGCACCGATATCTATTCCACCTTATAGGATGGCTCTAACTGAGTTGAGAGAATTAAGAACATAATTACAGGAACTATTTGAAAAGGGATTCATCAGACCGAGTATGTTATCTTGGGGTGCTCCAGTATTATTTGTTAAAAAGAAAGATGGGACAATGAGGTTATGTATTGATTATAGGCGTTAAATCGGGTTACTATGAAGAACAAGTATCCTTTACTAAAGATAGATGATTTGTTTAACCAGTTACAAGGAACATAGGTATTTTCTAAAATTAACCTCAAATCAGGATATTATCAGTTCAAAATTTTAAACCCAAATGTACTGAAGATAGCTTTTTTAAACCCAAATGTACTGAAGATAGCTTTCCAAACCAGCTATGGGCATTATGAATTTTTGGTGATGCCATTTGGTTTGACTAATGCACTAGCTATATTTATGGCCGTTATGAACAAAGTGTTCCAACCTTATTTAGACAAATTTGTAATTGTGTTCATTGATGACATACTGGTGTATTCAAGGAGTAAATAGGAGCATGAATAACATTTAAGGATTATGTTGCAAATTTTTTAGAGAAAAATGGCTATTTCCTAAATTAAACAAGTGCAAGTTCTAGATTGACCATGTGGTATTTTGGGACATACAGTTTCTGAAAAGGGCATAGAGATGGATCCAAACAAAATTGAAGTAATAGTAAAATGGGAAACCCTAAAGAATGTTACAGAGGTTCGAAGTTTCTTAGGACTAGCTGGTATTATCGTCGATTTATTGAGGGTTTTTCACTTATAGCTGCTCCTTTGACTAAGTTACTTCAAAAAAAAATGCAACACTTTGGTGGTCTAAAACATGTCAAGAGATTTTTGATGAATTAAAAGATAGATTGACATCTGCTCTAATGTTAACTATTCCTACTAGAAATGGAGGATTTGTAGTATATAGTGAAGCCTCTTATCAAGGTTTGGGATGTGTTCAAAGCAGCATAGTAAGGTAATTGCATATGCATCTAGACAATTGAAACCTTATGAATTATCTTACCTAGTACATGACCTAGAACTTGCTACCATTGTGTTTGCCTTGAAAATATGGATAAATTACTTATATGGAGAAACTTTTCAAATATTTACAAATCACAAGAACTTGAAGTATACAATAAGCTAAAAAGAATTAAACATGAGACAGTGGAAATGGTTAAAACTGCTAAAAGATTATGATTGCACCATTGAGAATCACCCAAGGAAGGCAAATGTAGTTACTGATGCTTTGAGCAGGAAATCAAGAAGCGGTGCAGCTCATTTATAGGTATTTCCATTATCTTATTTAGTTTAATTACGAGCTATGAATATGGAACTAAACATACAAAAGAATGAGGTATTGATTGATACTTTTCAAGTGAGACTAATGTTATATGAACGAATTAAAGAAGCACAAGGCAAGGATCCAAAGCTACATAGAATGATTGAAATGTTAAAACATAAGAGACATAGAGATTTTGATATTCGAAATGATGCATCAATGTTGGGTTCTCATATTTGTGTGCATAATGTTGATAACTTATAAAGAGAAATCCTAAAAGAAGCACATAATGCTCCATATGCCATGCATCTAGGAATGATGAAGATGTATAATACCCTGCGATCTCACTTTTGATGGCCTAAAATGAAGAAATATGTAACAGCCTGTATTTCAACATGTTTGACTTGTCAGCAGATCAAAATGGAATATCAAGCACTAGCTAGAACATTGAAACCATTGGCGATTCCAGTATGGAAATGGGAAAGAATAACCATGTACTTTGTATATGGGTTACCAAAGACTTTGAAGAAGAATGATGTTATATGGGTGATCATTGATAGACTAACTAAGTTAGCTCACTTTTTGGCAATTTGATGGGGTAGTTCACTTAAGCACTTAGCCAAGAAATATATGGATGAAATTATCAAATTACATGGCATTCCAGTGTCCATTGTATCAAATAGAGATCCATGATTTACAACTCGATTTTGGTTCAGTTTGTAACAAGTTTTGGATACCAAGTTGAATCTTAGTATTACTTTTTATCTTCAGATAGATGGGCAATCAGAAAAGACAATTCAGACACTTGAAGACATGTTTTGAGCTTATGTGATAGAGTTCAAAGGTACATGGGACGAATATATTGCCTTGATTGAATTTGCTTATAATAATCATTATCACATCAGTGTACAAATGGCACCATATTAAGCACTATATGGAAGAAAATGTCAAAGTCCTATCTACTAGGATGAAGAAGGGATGTGTGTCTTAGAAGGGCCAGAACTAGTGCAAGACACTATGGACAAGGTGAAGGTAATCAAAAGCAAACTTAAAGCAGCACAAGACAGGCAAAAGAGCTATGCAGACTAACGCAAAAGAGAAATGGAATAAGAGGTGGGAGATAAAGTGTTCCTTCAAGTTTTACCATGGAAAGGAATAATTCGATTTGGCAAGAAGGGGAAACTAAGTCTTCAATACATAGGACCATATGAAATGCTAGAAAGAATTGGTCCATTGGCTCACAGGCTAGCATGACCACTAGAGATGGCTCAGAATCATGATGTATTCCATGTGGGTATGCTCAGAAAGTATAAGTTTGATCTACACCTATACTTAAGGATCCAGCAATAACAATTATAGATTATGTAAGTTACATTGAAGAACCACTGAAAGACAATGGTTATAAGACAAAATAGTTATGAAATCAAGAAATCCTTTTGGTTAAGGTGTTATGGAGAAACCACTTACAAGAATAGGCTATATGGGAAACTGAAGAGAACATGAAACGACAATATCTACATTTGTTTATAGGTATTGAATTTTGACAACGAAATTCTTTATAAGAGGGGAAGAAATTTAACAGCCTTATCCATATTCATTGGCATTATCACATGAACATATTTATTGTACAAATGATTTGAAATCCCATATTAACATATGCACTGGATAAATGATTATTTAGACATATGAATTGTATAAGCACGACGATAACACTGGCAATATTGCATTTGGGACACTTGAATATATATGTAATGTTTGAATAGTTGCATCAAAAATTATCTTATATTGTGTGCATGTTATAGCATCATAAATAATGGTTTTTTAGAGCTTATTTAAAAGTATAATGAGCATTTGGGGATTAGGAGATGGATGGAGGTGATGAAGGAGTGAAGAAGATGGACCAAAAGAGGAAAAGTGAACTTCCAACCAATGAAAATGAAACACCATGATTATGTCTTCTTACAATAAGTTTACAAGTGGAATTTTTCACCCTTTAGGATCAAAATAGAGAATTTAAACATGAGAGACAGTGAAGAAAGAGAGAGTTAAGGAAGAAAGAAAGAAGGAAGAAGAAGAACAAGAAGAAGAAGGAGAGGGAGAAGAGTGAGCTGCCTAGGAAAGATTCCCAAGGTTTTTTAGTTCTAGGAAAATAGGTAAGTTAATTTATCTTCTTCACACATGAAATTAACCCCTCATGACATGTTAATCATGCATGGTTAGTGAGAATTATGGAGTATTTGAGGTAGAGCTCATGTATGGAAGTTGAAATTCAAGAGAAATAAGAGTTGTCTATGTTAGTTTTGTTGTTAGAGCAGCCTGTTGCACCACGATTTCATAACCCTAGAAGAGGAATTAGGGAAAGTATAAAACATGAAAGTTATAGCGTTATGTCCCTTATAAATGCATATGAAACATTTTTGTTAGATTTTGTGTGTGTGAGGATATATGGCTCCTTCATTAAGGCTAGTTCACAACCAACCAAAATCACCTCAGTCTTTCTGTTTTCTTATATTTTGATGGCCTTATATTCTTATTTTGACAAAGTTCAAAACATGAAATTTGTAGGTTTAAACTCCCTAAGTACCTGTAATGCAGTTTTGATTGATTTGTTTTCTGGAAAGAGATATGGCTTATTGATTGTGACTGACCCTGTACCCAGATGAAACCTCACCTGTCTTTTAATTCTATTTTCCAAGAACTTAATGGCCATAGATTCAGAATTTTGTGATGTGTTAAACTTGAAAGTTGTATATTTATGTATTGTTGAGATATTTCCCCTTCATCATGACTAATTGTCACCATATTAAAAACCTGCTCACCCTGAGATTGGTCATTTGTTTTGGTGACTTTATAAACTGAATTAGACAAAGAGTAAAACATGAAAAATGTTCCTTTATGTGCTTTATAATTTTTGGTAAATCAGTTTTGTAATTTGATTTGTAAAGTTTGACATATACCCAATAATGTAAGACCTACTCAGACTGAGATGACATTGAAATAGGAAAAAATTCAAAAATTCACCACATTTTCTATGTGTCTTATATTGTCCTGAAATTTGAATATTTTGTATCACTATTTGTCAATTTTATTTGAAAAAAAAAAAAAGAATGAAGTCATTTGGATAAGTATATCAAGAGTTATTGTTGTGAGAGTGTAGCAAGCTCAGGCTACCATATAAGGAAAATATGTATAAACACTAGGTCTACTTGCATGGATCATGTCATAGTTGCATGCCAAGAATTCATAATAATTTTGAGATACTTATAACCATGTATGTATTAAATGTTAGGATCTCAACACTTGGAGGAAGCCCTAGGGAGAGAACCAAACCTACCATAAAGGTTAGTCACATCAAAGGTGAGTAAAAACCATAATTAGACTCTAATGTGTATGTGTGATAATTTTAAGTTATGATTATGTTCTATTACATGTATATATGATTAAATTATTACATTTTACCTGTGAATACAAGTCAAGTGAGAATTATATGCTCTTAATGATTATTTGGTATACCATTGTGAATGAACACTTGCATATGGAACTAAAAGGATATTGTGACCGACTTGTCAAACACTTGCAAATCACTTAGAAAAGGGACCAATATGTCCTATTGCCACATGTTATTGATCAAATGATCCATTTGTTATATGCTAGCCAGAAAAATCAAATGTCACTTGAATCACATGAATTCCAGGGAGCAGTGCTTACCTTGCAAGGTCACGACAAAAATCACTCTATTGCACTTGCATTTGCATAATCAATTTTTATACTTGTAATATATCCTGATGATATTTGATTGTTGGTTACATCATAAGAATCTGATTATTATTTTTATTCATTGAATCACAACTCACCAAATCACAATTATGTTTTTTAGATACTGAAGCATAAGGTTTGGATTATTTGGTGCATAGAGTTTTGCATAGAGACACGTAGACCATAAGTTGTTGGTTGAATTCCAACTCTCTTTCTCTCATTGTGTCATGTACATATATCTAGATAGGAACCAATTTATAGTCACCAGTCTTGAACATTAGTTAACATACATGTACATTAAATACATGTTGGATTGTGCATGTATGATGAATAAACCTTTATGCATATGTATTTTTGGACATGAATGTCATGATTTGTAAATGAAAATTGTCATTACATCAAGAGTCTCTCCCTCCTCTTCAATTGAGGAGGTATTTATAGAGAAAGGAAAGGTGCAACTAAGCCAAGATGGCTTTGGTTACATCTAATCCACATCCCTTAATAGATAAGAGCTAAGAATCTTCTAAAATTATGATTTTAGGATGTCTATGCAGGCAAGTTATTGGTTTTACAGACCTCTATGATGGTTGTACAACCATGTGAATGCCAAGTGGCCAAGTTCTGGAATCGTTTTGTTTGCTAATGATGATAACATGGCTATACAACCAAGAAGTTAGTTGAATAGCCACGTATGTTAGTTGCATAGCCATATAAGATTGTTCAGTAGATTTTTGAGTTAGGATTATTTAGATTTGTGGGCTTAGTGTGGGCTTGATCCGCAGTTTTTCCAAACCTTGTTCCTTCCTCTTGCTAAATTTCCTTTACACTTTAGGGAATTGATTCCATTAGTTATCATCATTGGGCTTGCATTATAGGTTCCAAAATCCAATGCTTAAAATAACATAATTAACACTAAAATTTTTAAATCATATACTTATATTAACTTAAATTAATTTGTATAAATTCATTGAATCTCAATCAAATTCATACTTTAATAATCAAGTTCATATCTTTAATCTTTAAATCATTAAATATACTTTTTTCATAAACTCATCTTAAAAATATTAAATATCATCATATACTCATTCAAATTTAATTTCTTGAATATAAAATATTTATTAACATAAGTCTTTAAACATAATTCTTAATAAATAGCAATTAAAACAATAATCTCATTAATATAAAATTAGTTCTCTTCAAAATACAAACATATACATTAAATAGTCTCCTTAAATACATTAAAATATATCTAGTCACCATTAGATCATTAAAATTCATAATCGTATGCATAAAAATATAGGGAAGTATACTTGAAATAGCTTTAATTACAAAATTTCCTAAATTAGGTACGAAACCATACTTTCAGATCCACCCAACTATTAGTAACTTTGGCAACTTGAAAACCCTTAAGGTACGAAATTGTGATAATCATTGCAAAGCCAACTTCACAACTTTAGTGAAAATAGTGACGACCTCACCCTTATACGAAATTTTTACCTTCTAATGTGGTGTATAAGGCACTTCTCCCAAGGGATGATACCATGGTCTCCCTAACAGTAGCAAATATGTTAATGGAAAACTCCATATGGTCTTAATACCTCTTATTTTCACCATAGTGTTGAAAATCCCAATGGTTTTCCCTTTGTTATCATCATAGGCCCAAATAATACTCTTAGATGCTTCCAAGTCTACCACAGACATCTCAAACATTGGCAATAATTTTAAGGGGCACATATTGATCGCTAATCCATGGTCCATCATAATAGGAATATGCTTCCACTTTATTTCCACTTAATAATGCCATGTTATGGTCCCTTCCTTCAAGAAGTAGATCCTCATTAGAGAAGGTTATCTTTCCCTTACTCAAATTCATTACCAAAGTCATTAGTTCTATAAGACACACTTTTTTAGAAATGACTAAACTGGACAATGCTTTTATCATGGCTTTCTTGTGCTCTTCCGATGTGATCAACAACTATCACACACTAATCTAGGTTAGGGTCTTCTCTAATTGCCTTATGACCATATCTTTTTCCTCCTTTTTCTTCATCAACAACTACTTTACTTCTTTCTATGCCCTAAGCTTTTTGTTCACATCCCTATCTGGGTAATTCTTCCTAATCCTTATGACCTGATTAACTTGCTTTTCAACCTTTTCGTCATCACTTTCCTCCTAAATGTTTATCTTTTTTTTCTTAAGCTACTTTGTCTCTTCATTTAAACTTTCCCATAAGTTAATGGCATAAACACTAATAATAATAATGACATCTGAGGTGGCACCTCCTTAAAGGTTACCATAACAAGCTCTTCAAGAATTCTAGAATCAATCAGAATAAAGGTTCCTTGGATCAAAAGCAAACATTATGATAGTTCAGCCTCCTAATACTCAACTGCCCGAGAGCAGGTGGGACTATCATCTTGGAATCAATGAGATCTTGGAATCAATGAGATCTTGAATCTTGTCTCTTAATTTAAAATAGTCGTTGGTGCGGTGACTAACCCCTTAGTGATAAGCACAATAAGAACTCACATCATTTCCCCTTGGTAAAGGGTCTAGGGGTGACCTAGGTGGCAATGGCTTTAACACCCCTTTCTTTTAAACTTTACACAAAGACATCCCTAGATCCATAAATTGCTTCATAGGTCATATTGTACAGGCATCCAGATTTCATTCCCCTTAGCTTGGCCCAAGGAATGATTTCTCCTTCTCCTATAATACCATTTCTTTAACTCTGACTCTAGTTCCTCAACTTGCAACGCTGCCTCCCTTAGATCTTCAAAACTTCATACTAAACATTCCTTTAATTTTGGTGTTATGTTTAGCAAAGCCCCCTAATAATCATTCTTACTTATTCCCTTTTTATTGACCTAATCCTTACATAGATGGCTATTTTCTTCCACATTCTTAAGTAGTCATTAAAGTTCTCACTTGTATTTTGCTTTAGTGACTCTAAATCTTGAAGAGTGATCTCCAACTTTGAATTGCATGAGTAATGACTTTGAAAAGCTTCAATCAATTCCTTCCAATCTTCCCTAACTATCTTAGGCTAATTGAAATACTAAGTATTAGCTAACATTTCTAGTCATAAATCAAATAACTTTAACATGGTATCAATTAGGACCCCACACACCTTAATAATAAGTACATATAAGTGGACATAATTATATACATCTTGAGTTCTTGTGAACTTTAGAAGCTCAGATATCCAAAAATTATATAGAGGCTTTTTATGCTTATGAATAAGTATATCCTTAATATTATATCCTCACATTATCCACTTTGTATTTAGCATTTTTTAGATCTTTTCCAACTACTTGACAAACCCATCAAACTTAGCATTATCTTTGTTTATCACTACCATTGTGCCACCTACTTTTTTTGTAGCTTTACACTTGTAGTAGTCATCCATACCAAATAGATGATCATCAATAATCACCAAGGGTAGGGTTTCCATCAATTCTTTCCTTTTGTTAGTTCTACTAAAAGGTGTTTCCCCTTTCTTGGATATGATCACATTGAGGTGATTTTGTACCTCCTTAATGATTTATTTTTCTATCATTTAACTGAATTTTGTTTCATCCTTTCTATTAATTCTCTTGTATTATACAATCAGTCTGCTTCATTAGTAGTTTTAGATTATGAATCAGGCTAGTTATCTTACTCTTTTTAGCTAGCCTTCTTCCTTTTCTCTTCTATGAAGGTTTGAATGGAGTTATGATTGTTGTAAAATAAAGGTTATTAAAATGATGCATGAACAAATAACCATGCATGTATGCATAAGATGAACACATTACTTGCAAAGATCCTTCCAACATTATTTGTCCCATACTCGGCATTCAATGGCTCTTTCTTGAAGATGGTCTTATTCATCTACCAATATGGGATAGAGAATAAATATGGTCCCTCAGACCAAACAAGGTAGAAATCCCAAAAGAACATTTATAAAAGGAGACTAAATTTTACATAGAAATCTCTTTACACAAATAAAAGGAATGTATAATAGAAAGAAATCCCTTTAACACAATAAGGAAAGGATGTACATGAGTATTTACATAGCAAAGAATGAGATAATTATATAAAGAAACAACATTTACATAGGGAGGAATATGGAACACATAAAAATTTGCATAAGAGATTAGCATTTACATTAATATGGAAGGGAATACATTACATATTTATATAAAAGGAAAACTTAGATATGCTCTTAAAGGACTTCAACCCTCTTTTAGAAAGAATGTAAACAAGAGGGTTGTCTTATTTTAAGGTGTTATTGCTCCTACAAGTGCCTTATGGTTAGAAAGGTTATTATAATAAATAGCTCCCACAAGTTTAGGGGATAGTTATTGCATACTCCCTGTTTGACATATTTGAAGGTACTTAGCTTACGAGTGATGGACCCTATACAACATCTCCTAGCCCTAAATAGAGCTTAAGACTCAAGTTTGAAGAACTCATCCAATGTCTAAAAGGTCGACCTAGTATATATGGTGAGGTGTTAAGACTACATGAGTGCAATGGATAATAAACAATAATCAAAAGATTAAAAAAGTGAATGAGAGATTATGGCATGAGTCAATTTTGCTAGTCCCAAATGGAGTCACCACTATGAGCACCTTGATTTCATGATCGCGTTCGAGCAAGTGGAATCTTACTTGTGACTCCTAACCTTTTATCAACTATTAAGGGTCGAGAGGACGGGGGTCATACATTGGTACAAACCCTTTCTATGGCACATGTTTTAGGTCATTAGAGGACATATAGAAGGCTTCACAATGTATAAAAAGCTTGATTGAAATCAAGTATACAATGGGAGGCCAATATGAAGAAATATTTTAGTACCACCCCTAAACTTAACTAAAGTCACCACTCGATCTTTGTCGGGACAAAATTTCAAGTTAGAGGAATTATGAGTCGAATATGTCAATCTAGAAGGCTTAATCTATCTTTACCTTATTAGGGATTGGTTTTGAAAATTAGGTACAGTGTGGCGAAGAGGTTAGGCACCCCTAAAATCGCCTAAATTTTAGAATTCGGCCTTTAAGCATCTTTAGTTCATAATTACAATTCTAGCATTGATAATTAATTAGCAATTGTAAGCAGCCTAAAATTTCATCTAACACATTATTAACCATTCATAACATCTAATTAGTTATAAGTAATCACCATAAAGAAAGGGGGTAGAAATTTAAGCATAAATAGAAATCAACATTAAAATATCTAAATGAACATGAAACATGCATTAAATGGATCCTATAACCTATAAAAAAGAAATAAATATTAGTCTCAAATCATATGTAAAATAACAAATGAGACAACCCCTAAATCTACTTAAAGCAAGCAACTAAAAGAGAGCATACCCTACCCTTGATACTTGGGATCCTAACTCCTCTAGTCTATAATAACCTATGTCATTCACCATGGTAGCGGTCTATTAGGGAACCTAAACTACTTCCATATTCATCATTAAACATACAAAGTAAAGAGCAAAGCATAACACAAGATAATAATAAGCAATGACATCAATAGAGAAGGTGTAATATGATGAATATGCAAATGGAGACTAAAGAACATCAAAACAGAATGTGAAGTTCATAACATGGGTCATAAGATCTTAAAACCCTTCCTCATGCTCTCAAAAAACTGAGGAATATTAATGGCAAAGTAAGGAGTACTACTAGCAATGGTTGAGGCTAACATGTTAGGAAGAACAGAAGAAATACTAGAACACCAAAAAGACCAAAACTAAACAAAGGAATAACATGTAAAATAAAGCAAAAAAAATCCTTGGAATGCATATATGCTCCCATTGACCATGAATTTGCCCCCAAGACCTCTAAAAGGAAGGAAAGAACCAAGAAAGCCATGTAAGGGCTAACTTAGATTCTCCCTAGTGTAAGATAATAGAAATGCTAAAAAAACTAATTAAGCAACCTAATCACTCATCTAGCAATGGTGAATTAAGGGTTCATATGTGTTGGAAACCTTTCCTTTTCATGTTCTCTTATAACCAAACACATAAAACAAAAAGAACAAAGCAAAATAAGGCATCCAAAAGGCAACTTATCACACATGCATTTTTTATGGTCATAGACTCAAGAGTGAGGAATAAAGGTCATAGGTATTTTGTAACCTACCCTGATCCTACTGTAAAAGGCCCACAAAATCATAAAAGAATAAGAAAAATATAAGGAACAAACATAAAAAAAAAAAAAGGTTATTTAAATAGTACTATAGTGGTGAAAAAGCATTGTACAAATTAGAGAATGGTTTGTACATACCACAACTCATCTATTTAGCCTATTAGGCCTATTAAAACTAAAAAATAAAAAAGAAAAAGAAAAGGAATGAGAAGGAGAGGGGCAAGGAAGGAGTTTTACGATGCCATTTGAACTATTTTTTGCCTTTAGTGGCACTTGGATGTTAGCATTTTCTCCAAATGCAAGGGAAAACAATGCTAAAGGTTAGTGTATAGCTTGGTTTTACCTTGGATATTTTAGATGTGTGTTCAATATTTGTGATTTTTGTTTGGGTGAAGTATTCTTAAGGTTTGAAAGTTAGTTTGAGTAGAGTTTAGTTAGGGTTCATGATCCTCTTCCCTTCCCCCCTTAATGGGAGGGGTATTTATAAAGAAGAATAGGTGAAACTAAGTCCAACGGCTCAAATTACACCTTACCTCACACTCTTTATAAATAAAGAATATGGAAAATTTAAAAGAATTAAGGTTGAAAGTTGTTTATATAGCTAAGACGATGCCTATATAGATTTTAGGTTGGTTGTACAACCCTTTAAAGCCTAATGGCTCATTGTTCTAGAAGCTTTTTTTTTGTAGAC
Organism: Omphalea diandra; assembly: GCA_949677035.1. NCBI lineage: Eukaryota > Viridiplantae > Streptophyta > Magnoliopsida > Malpighiales > Euphorbiaceae > Omphalea > Omphalea diandra. The sequence goes on along the minus strand of CATIWR010465521.1, from coordinate 8,379 downwards.
TCTAGTAGGTTATTTGTACAAACATCTGGCAGTCTGCACAGCCCTTTATGGTTAGTTGTATAGCCATGTAGATTGGTTGCATAGACAACAGTTCTTCTCCCTAACAAGCTTTCAAGGTTTAGTTAAATGGAAGGTAGGTTTGATTCAAGGCTTTCCCAAGCTTTTGCCCCTTTCTTAGTATTTGTTTCCCCTATTGTTTGGAAAGGAACCCAAGTAGTTTCTCATCATTAGGCCTGCATCTTAAGGACCCAAAATCTAGTGCTCACAAATGTGTTCTTTATACTTGAGGTAGATGTACGAAGGAGCTAAAGCTCATAATTTTGCATTCTCACCAAACAAAATTAGATTCATTTACTATTGAAATTGTAAAGGGCCTAAGAAGAAATAAAGCATGTATTAATTTAACAAAAATGATGTATATGCACATACTTAGATTTTCTTGCTTATTTACTTCTTTTGTAAAATGAGACTATGCCTTTTAATGATTTTAATGCTTGGCTTAGTTATGTATCTATTTCTACTAAGCATTTGTACTTAAAAGGTGTGCCTAGTATCTAAGTGAGAGAATCTCTAAATGGTGGAAGAGACTAGATAGTCATAAAGTTCTAAAAGATCAACCAAGGTCGATACACTAGGATAAGAACCTAGAAGAAGTTGGGCTTACTGTTACTTTTGTTTGTGGTCTCATTCTTAATTTTCTAAGAGATGGTATTTGGGCACATACACGAGAATCGTGGCATAGTAACTTCTTATTGTTGTCTCACATAGCAATCACAATCTTTGACATCCACTCTTAGAGATCTTGGGCTATAGTCATGACTTATGTTTCTTAACCATGATCGTTCTATCTTAGTCATTATTTATAGTACCTATTTATTGGTTAGGAGTTTTTACAAACTTTTGACATTTTAAACTTTTTTAAACTTATTTTCTACAAAAACAAACATTAGATAAACACATTAGTAATTTTCAATATAATTGTCAAGATCAAAATAGAGATTGACCAAGTTAGTAGCCTACTTAGGTCAACATTATCTTTGAGCAGTACAAACCATATTAGGGTTGTTTTTGCATTGGGAAAGAGAAAGCCTTATGTGATTTTATAACTAACTTCAAGTTAGTGAAAGTAGGTTTTCTTTAAACACTAAGTTGTAATTTATGCCTATTTAGAGGCTTAGACATTTGCTAAGCAGCACACCCTTACTAAGTGGTTAGAGGTTATGTTATACCTTTAAAAATACCAAGGGGTGGGTTGTCCCTATTTTTCCTTCACCAAAAAAGAGAATTGTAAAGGTTCTTGCTTCGTCTATAAAAGGAAAGGTTATTCTTAATCCTATAAAATGAAAAGTAAAAGTCTAGGTGATTTCTTATAGAGTGGATATAGGCATATTATTGAACCACTATAAATCCTTGTGTTTGATTTTCTTCTCCTCCCTCTTCTTAAGTTTTTATATAATAACCAATTCACCCCTTCCACCTTTTTGGGTTGCCTTCTTTATAAGGTCCAATAATTGGTATCAAAGCCTAGCCTTTTTTCAAGCATAAGTGCAAGATGAATACCACCAAATGGCATTCCAAAATGAACATGAACTAGAAGGGAAATTAGTTGTGAGACCAACATTCTTTAATGAAACTGACTATTAACATTGGATGAATAGGATGTATTATTTTCTAAGGCTAGAAACCATCAAATTACAAGGAATTATAGAGAAAGGTCCATACATTGTAATAAAGACACTTGTGAATAGAACTCAAATAAAGAAAAGCATTGATGAAATGTCAAAAAGGAGAAAAACCAAGTTGCAAACAATGACAAGATCATCCTCATGCTCTTTTGTGCCTTAAGCAAAAGTGAATACAACATGGTGAACATATAGAGATCCCTTATGAGGGTACAAATCAAGTTAAGAAAGGTAAAATGGAAACCTTCACTTTCTAATATCAAACCTTCCTAACGAAGCCAGATGAGAAAATTTTTAGAATATATTATCACATCATTGAAATAGTTGAAAGAAATAAAGGCTCCTAGAAAGACCTTCAACAATGAAGAACCTGTAAAGGAATTTTTGAGGTGTCTACCTCAAGTATATCTTGGCAAGGTCACTTCTCTTAAAGATTCAAAGGACTTGAAGACTATGCCACTTGATGAGCTACTAAGTGATCTCATTGATTATGAGATGAACCTAAACAAAAAAGCTTCATCTTTATTGGAGGAATTACAAAAAAAAAAAAAAAGCTTAGAGTTGCACTTAAAGTAACCTTTAAATCCTTAAGCTCTAGTGATAAAGAAATAAATGATATGGATGTGGCTCTAATGATAAATCAATTTAGAAAAATGATTAAAAAAAATGTCTCAAAGGAAAGGTAAAGTAAAGATTGAGCAAGTGGAATTTTATGGATGTGGGAAGTTGGATCACATAATGATTAACTACCCCAAGGCTAAAGCTGAGAAGAAAGAAAAAAAGAAAAAGAAGGCACACAAAGCCACTTGGAATGACTCAAGCTCCTCACAGTTAAGTCAATCTAACAATAATCCAAAAAGAATAAACAGGGAAAAAGAAAATATGTGCATGCGAGGTACAATTAAATCCTTTAGGTAGTCATTTAAATGATGAATTAGAGTTTAAGAATATGTTTACTGTTGAAAATCTTGTGGAAGATCTAAAATCCACCAAAAATGATCTTGACAGGAGTTTCAAAAGAATAAAATTTTGAAGATAGAATTAATGGAATTGAAAATTTTTAATTCTTTGAAAATGGAAAATGACGTTTTAGTTAAGGAGGAGAAATGTTATGAAATCCAGTCTTTTCAAAATAAGAATTTTAAAAAGGAAGTTATGAATTTAAAAGACTTTTTTCCCTCATTTACTAAAGATAAAGAAAAATCAGATTTGATTTTAGGCTTCTAAAAGACTTCAAGAGATAAGCATAACTTGGGATTTGACCATTCTAAAGCCTTCACCTCCAAAACTAAATTTGTAAAAGGCGCCTTAAGGGCTAGAATTCCCTCTCCCTCATCATCTAGGATATATATGCATTGCTTAAGATATTCACATGCATAAAATCCTAAGACTAATCATCCATTTATTTATAAGTTTCAAAGACTAAGGCCTAATAGAAACGCACATGTTCTCCCTTCCTAGGTCTCAATCCTTAAAGAAGTCATATATGACTAGTTCATATTTAAACCTAGAAGAGCATTTATATGGCAATCCTATTACTTGGAAATTTTGTCCATAAGGCACACTTTTGCTGCGCAAGATTGGATGATAAAAATATCACTCCTAACACTTATGGACCTAAGAGAAAATAAGTACCAAAGAAAGTTTAAACTTTAGGTTAGGAAGTCCTTCACCTAACACTAAAAATAGAGAATCCAAAGGTGAAAGAGATTGATGAAAAAGAAAGAACATTGATCTCAAAATGATGAGGGCATTAATCTTGTAATGTATCCTTTATCACCCTCTTTGTTTTATTTTGGTTTTATACACATAATCTTATAGGGAATTTCTACACATGCTTTTCTTAGATAAGACTATTAGCATATGTAATCTTTTTTTTTTTTTTTTTTTTGCTATCTACTCCTTTTCTTTTATTGTCCATCAATTTGTATCTTATGGCTATGCAACCCCAAGATTGTGATTAAACATTATTTTGAATGCCATGTATATTTGAACTAAGAAAGAGAGAAATAAGAAAGGGGAAGGTTTTTTTTTTATCCTGTAGTTTAAGGTTATTTCTTTATTTTTAGATTCAATATTTGGTATCTTTTAAATAATGTATAGTTTTTTATTATTTTATCCTTAGGCACGATATGTTTTTAGTTTAGGTTTCTCATTTTATGCAACTATTGATAATGTTTTTTATTTTTGCATATGTATAGCTTATTTATAACCCCAAGGATTAGTAATCTATTTAAGGGAGAGATATCTTCTTCTTTGTTTATTTTTTATTTATTGCTTTTCTTCTTTTGACCACCTTTTGTCATGACAAAAGAGAGAGAATCTTTTAAGATGTTGATAAAATTACCTTTCATTTTATCAGCATCTTGACTTTGTCATCATTCAAAGGGGGTTTATTGACCATAGGGTTCCTCTATAATGTGAAAACACTAGTCTCAATCTCTAGAGTATTGCATAGTTATTTTGAATGGTCTTAAAACTAACTGTTAGCCCTAGTGCACCAAGAAGGGGGGTTAAATTGGTGGCAAATTTGAACTTTTGATTTTAGATGAAGCTCACAAATATGAAAATTAGAGAAAGAGAAGGAGAAGAAAGAACACAAGAGTTTTATAGTGGTTTAAGCATTAACCAACCCTACGTCCACTCCTCAATTCATCAATTAGGTGTTTCACTCAATCACTAGTGTTTTACAAGTTCACACTTAACTTAATGTTTAGGCTCACACTAAACTTTACAATTGTTTTCCCAAGGCTCACACTCAACCTAGTGTTTTAGGCTCACACCAAACCTTACATGTGTTTTTCCAAGGTTAACACTCAAACCTTTATAAGAGTTTTCTAAGGCTCACTCTCAAACCTAAATAAGAGTTTTCTATATAAGGGCTCACTCGTAAACCTAACCCAAAAGGTGTTTAAAGCTCACACCAAACTATGTACAAAGAAATAAAGAATTAAATTTGAAAATTAACTTAGCAAGAGTTTTGGCACATATCAATGGTTATCTTCTTATATTCAAGTCCATTTGGTGGTGTATTTATAGACAATAACCACTAAAGAGATATTACAAAGAAACTATGCCTAAATCTCTAAGTTGTGTTAGGTAAATCTTGCATTAAATGCTCATCGGACGAAATTTGCAGTCACTACTACCATTTCGTGGTCACGAATTTCTAATTTCCATTATGGAGTTGAAAATTTCAGCGAAAAACCCCATTTGTGTCTAACGGCTAGTCCACATGTCAATTATCCATTGGTTATCCAAGAAAATATAGTTATTGCATTCTAATAACTCTCAAAAGTCACAGTCGCGAGTTAATTATGTCTTGGGCACAAATGAGACCTTGAATTCCTTTGTTTAGAAAGGAAACTACAACTGTTTGAGTTACGGTCATTACCAAATATTCGCCTTCATGATTTTTTATCTTCAATGGTTACCTAAGACACTTGGCATGTTGTGGCTATGGCTTTGGTTCCCTCCTTTGTCACTATGAAAGTCGCGGTTGCAAATCCGAATGTGAGACCCAATGTGAATTCCTCTGTGATTCAAGCTCACTTCCTTCAGTTATGTCGCGGCTATAAATTTCCATGTGAATTCTTCTAATCTAGTTTCATCTGTCCTTATGGCTAATTCACAGTTGCGATTTAGAAATACACACCGTGAATTTGGATGAACTTTATAAGGTTGGAGATTTTGAATTCCATCCAACTTCTAATGAAAAAACTAACTTATAATCTGCAAAACAACACTAAATGAAAGTATTAGTACTGATCAATCTCTATTGTCAAGATCAAAAGAGGTTTATAACTTAGGTTAAACCAACCTAATCTAACAATCTCCCCCTTTTTTATTTTGACAACTTAGATTGATCTTAAAGGAAAATAAATGCATGAGTTGTGAAGTTTGGATGGTGAATGATTTAATGAATACTTAAAAAATTTCAAGATAATGATCAACATAAAATTCTAAGTATGAGAGACAAACAATACTCCTCAACTTATGCTTTTCTCTTACAAACTATTTTCTCCATACAATTCTCTGCCCCTTTGGCAAGATAAAAAAAAGGAGAATATGAGGGAATAAGAGAGAGAATGGGGAATATGAGAGGGAATAACAATAAACTTGTCAATTGTACAAACTCAAATTAGAATAGTAAACATAAGTAATTTTGCACAATTGATCACAATATGTCACATAAGAAAATAAATGGATGAAACATATATTGCATGGAAATTTTATATATAAAAAATATAAATGCAAAATAATTAAAACATTTAAATATGCTTCAGCATACAAACTATGGCTATAAATTTAAGAATATTCATATATGACCCTAGCATAGAGTAAATGATTTTTAATGAGTGATTTCAACATATGAAATATAGAAATCCTCAAATGCAAAATGAATTGATTTAACTCATCTCACAATCAATCAAATCAAACATGTTAACACATAGATATATCAAGCAATAAAACTCCCCCTAAATATATGCATAAATATATTAAGTTAAAAACATAAGAGATTAGAGATACATAGAAGTTTAATATCAATGGTTTGATACCAAATAACCATTTGAAACTTTTATCCCTTCTTCATTATTAATCTTCATTCACCTTTAGATTTTCCATGATGAGAATTTGGTGAATGAGTCTTCATCCTATAATATCAAACACTTTGCTTTGGTACCTAAACATATTTGGGTCCTTGGAGGTTAGTCCTAGAATGGTCCTCCAAATTGAGATGTGCCTTCCTAATATGGCAAAATACATTAATAAGCACATATCTCATGCAATAATGACATTGGAGCTTAGACTCATAAGTCTTTCTCCTATGCACAACCATAGTATGAGTAGGAGGCCTTCTCATACTTAGGTGGTGAAAATGTATGCAAGTGCATGAGTGATTAGAAGTAGAAGAGAATTTTTTATGTTTATGTGTTTGAGCATGTTTATTGTTATAAATGTAAGCATAATTTGCTCTTTGAGCCTTGGCTCTTGAGTCTTGGGAAGTCTTTCCTTTGCCCTTAGGCATAAATGGCTTAGTGCTAGGAGCACCCTTCTTCCCCACGACCTCAATACTTGAATTTTAAGGTGTTGTTGCTCTAATGAATGTAATGAGTGAAGTTGTAGATGAAGAGGCTTCATTGAAGCCTAAACCATGCCTAAGTAAATGAGGTCTTTGAGATACTAGAAGTGTATCTAAAGCTTCTTTTCCCTTGTGGAACTTAGATATAGAGTACCTAAGCTCAATGACTTCACCCTTTAGGGAGTCATTTTCCTTTCTCAATGAGGTTAGGGATGAAGAAGACTTGGATAGACTCTCTAAGGACTTTTTGAGTTCTTCATTAGAAGCCCTCAATTCACTCAAAATATCATTTAAGGATTTAAATTCATCCTCTAGTTTAGAACATTTTTTCTTGTAAGTTTTCATTTGTGATTTATATTTATCACATCTTTAAGTAAGAGCTTCAAGAAGCTTATCATCTATATCATCAAATGCTTCAAAATCAACATCAGAGTGTGGAAAAGTATTTACCTTTTTGAAGAAGTCCTTTTAAGCCATGAAGCAAAAGTTTGCTACTTCATTTTCTTCTTCATCACTTGACTCATCACCCCAAGTAGCCTTAAAGGTCTTCTTTTTTTCCTTGTGATGATAGAAAGATGACTTTCTTTGGATTCTTCTTTCTCTTCTCCTTTTCATCAACTCCTTGGTCTTTCTTGATATTTTGGAAAGCTCTTTTTCTTCTTTATCATTTTCATTTGAGTCACTTGAGATTGAGTAATCTTCTTGAGCTTTAAAGGCCAGAGCTTTCTTCTCCTCTTTGTATCTTTGTTCTTTTAGCTTCTTCATCTCTTCATCTTTCTTGAGAGTCATCTCATGAGTGAGAAGTTTACCAATGAGGACATCGATTGGCACTTTCCTAATCTATGGATTAGACTCTTGAATGTTATATACTTTGGCACAAATTTATCTAATAGAAGAGAATTAAGGATTTTAGTATTTACCTTATAGTTGGTAAGAATCCTTTCAAACTTTTTCATGTTTGTGACAATAAAAAGGAGTCTATTTGTCATTTTGGTAATGCTTTCATGGTCTTTCATCATAAAGAACTCCCACTATGTCACATACATCTCCAACCTACTTGATTTCACAAGAGTTATGCCCTCGTGATAGTTTTCTAATGCTTTCCATATGGCATGTGTAGTTTGGTAATATTGGATTCTTCGAATTTCTTCTCTTGACATGGAGGTTAGGAGAATAGTCATTGCCCTCTTATTCTTCCCATTTGTCTTCCATTATGCTGCACTTCATTCTTCACTTGTAATTGCCACCTTTACTCCTTCAACCATCTTTGTTGGAGGCTTCCACTCTTCAAGTATATAACCTCATAAGTTGATGAGATCGTTATCAAGATAGATCTCTATTTTATATTGCTAAAAAGCATAATCATTTTCATCAAAGTATAGATTAAGATTAGAATGAACTCCTTCTTGTGTCATTGATCTTTTCTCACATAATTAAGGCTTGAATTAAGACTTGGCTCTAATGCCAATTGTTGGCTCTAGTGCGCCAGGAAGGGGGGGTTGAATTGGTGGCAAATTTGAATTTTTGATTTTGGAGGAAGCTCACAAATATGAAAGATTAGAGAAAGAGAAGGAGAAGAATGAACACAAGAGTTTTATAGTGGTTCGGGTATTA
>CATIWR010465487.1:0-27241 GCA_949677035.1 Omphalea diandra | reverse complement strand
TATATATATATATATATATATATATATATATAATTGGATTTTTTCTAACTCTAAATGTAGCATGTATAGTTTGAAATTATTTATTAATATATTATTAATTTTATTGATGAAATGATAGCAACAGAGTAGATTTGTATATTTTCAACACTATATAAATAAATGTAAAGTCTTGAAATTAACTTGTGTATTTTCAACACTATATAGGTAAATGTAATAGTCTTTTATTTATTTTTTTCAATATATATACATTCTTTGTGAATTAATTATATTAAAATACATATAATGAAATGTATAGTATAACACTATCATCTTAAACGTTTAATGTTACATACTATATAATTTTAAAATATACATACACAATTATATTACTATGTAGAAACATTTCCTTAAGATGAGACTTTAAACAGTTATAATTTATTACAATGTAAAGTTTATTTTTATTTACAACTGGTCCAAGTTGGATCACAATTTTTTACGACTACATAGTGGTTATTCTTATATAAGGTATTACTTATACTATAGTTTTTTTTTTTTATGAAAAATAGAAATTTTAAATTTTAAATTTGAAATGAATATAAACACAAGATGTGAGCTTTTTTTTTTAAATGCAAATTTCTCTTTTTATTTTTAATTGTACAACACATATTTATGTCTTTCAATTAAATTATATGTATTTATATTTGTACGCTCGCATATGATGTGCTCATATATTTACTTTTTTTAGGAATCATCACTACTATTAAAATACTAAAAAATAAAATTTAGGGTTCATAGCAAAAAATTTTTGCACTATCCTCATAAAATTATATTGTATACCACTAATAAATTAACACTATTGTAGTCAAGTGATGTTATAAACCAAAATTTTACATTGTTTTAAATAGTTGTTGTCTAATTTGATTAAAATAAACTAGGGATAAGGTACATATTTGTTTTTAATATTTGATCCATAGAATAAATATGTCTCTTATATTAATTTTGAAATATTTAATTTATAAAATTATTTATTTTAATTATTTAAGCCCTTATTTAAACAGGTGAAAAGACAACTTTTTTTTTTTTCCGTTTAATCACACCAGGACAGATGCTAATGTTAACTCTTTTACGAGCTCTTTATTTTCTTTTTATTGATGCTAGTAATATTCTTCTTTTTTTTTTTTTTTATTTATCATCATGTTTTATTTCTCTAACTATCTTTCATTAAATTCTCAATGCCATCCATTAATTTTCATTAAAATTATCATCGTCCTAACCTACAATTTTCATTCCCTTACACTCCACATTATTAGAGCAAAAAAATAACAATATGAACAGAAAAACAAGAAAAATAAAAAATTCAATCAATCAATTTCTTGCAGCACACCCTACACAATAGACCCAACAAACAACCCCAACAGCACCAATCCATTTTTATTTTTATTTAAATGCTTATTAAATTAAATAGAATTTATTTTTTAAGTAAATGACTATCTATAATGAAAAACAAGTAATTAAACTATATTCATATAAAATTAAATTCAACTCATATATCATACTTAAACTTATTCACAAATAAACATACAATGTCTAATAACAACAAACCATTTATTACAAGAAATTTTATGTATTATGATAAAAATTTGTGATAAAATTAATTTTATCTTAATATATAGATTTATCCTGATAAAAATAAAATCTATCACAATTATTATTAATAATATGTCAACTTATTATGTATCAAATCATTTAAGAAATTATGACAAAAAATTTTTTGTCATAATAAATGATCAAAGAAGATTAATTATGATATAAACTCTTTTCTCAAATATTTTTTTCACAATATCTGGGTACTAAATTTTTAATCCCCATCAAATTACATATAAGGAAAGAAATAATATTCCTACAATAATATTTTATTATTGTATTAAATTATTTTAAAAATTATGGTAAAATTATTTTATCACAATAAATAATTTTTATTCTTATTGAATTACTTATCACAATAAATAAGAAATTATAATTTAAGTACATGAAAAGACACAATAAAATTTAAAATAAATTTATTAAAAATAATATATTTTAAATAAAAATAAAAATAAATTTAAATTTGCATTTGCATTTGCATTTAAATTTGAATTTAATTAAATAATCTAATTATTTTTAAAGAAATTTTTTCTTTTTCACTTTAATTATTCTATTGTATATATATTTTAAAAATAAATTTTAATTTTTTATATTATCACTAAATCAATTGGGTTGCACCACGGGTTAATTTATTCGGATCAATTTTGATCTGACTTGTTGAGTTGACTCAAATATGTTCCAAAAATTTTTGGGTTATTTGAAGTTTGTTCGGATTCAAATAGAATTCAAGTCACCTTTTCTCAAAAGAATTCAAGTCAATTTTTCAATTTGGATAAAAAATTATCACCTCTACAATTTACTCTACATTAAGTTTATGTTTTCTCTATGCTATCATCTTAAAAATTTATTTGATTTTTTATTTTTTATTACGAATTATGTATATTTATTGATGAAATTTATAAAATCTATTAAGTTTAGATCTGTTGGACTAGGTTGGTCAAATTTAAATCAAAAGTCTCTTTTGATCTTGACAATAAAGATTGACAAGTTCTAACATCTTGTTGAAGTATTGTTTTTGCAGTTTTTAAAATAGGTTTGCATTGAAAGTTGGATAAAAGTCTAAATCTCAAACATTAAGACATACAAATTCACGATCAAGAACCTGAAAATCGCGATCATGACCTTGCAAAAAAAATTGGATGAACTTGAACCAGATAAATTTGCAAGGCAAATCACAGTGGCGACCTTGCCAAGAAAGACATGATTGTCATACAGTATGATTCGCGGTGACTTTCGCATTCTCAGTCGCAACCGTGAGTTTTGTAGCTGCATGAAGGGAACCAAGTCCATAATTAAAACTTATCAGGTGACTAATATAACTGTTGACATATCAAAATTCATGAGGGTGAAAAAGCTTTCGTGACTGCGACCTGTTGAAGCATCTTCTCCTTACCAAATAGAATGATTCGCGGTCATTGTCGCGTCCAAGATGAGTTTTCATCGCAACCACAACTTTTAAGTTGATTGAATGAACACAACGACTATTTTTCTAGGAAGACCAATAATAGCACGCCATGTGACAAGTTGTTAGATACAAACAACGTTATCCACTGTGATTTCAGTCTTTCTAGTGCAAAGTGAAAATTCGCGTCCGCAAAATGTTAGTAACGACTACAAAACTAGTCTGACAGATATTTAATGCAAAATCTATCGAGTTTACCTTAGAGATTTAGACATAGTTTTTTTGTAACATCTCTTTGGTGATTATTACCTAAAAATACTTCACCAAATAGACAAATGCAAAGAATATCATTGAATATAACCAAATTTTTGCAATTTTACTTCTCAACCTTTTATTCTTTGTATGTGAGTTAATATTATTAGGAGTGAGTATTAAACACTATTGTGATTTGGTTTGAGAGTTAACCTAGTTGTCAAAACTCTTGTATTAGGTTAAATGTGAGCCTTTGAGAAAACACTTGAGTGAGGTTTTTGTGTAAGTCTTAAAAAACAAGTTATAAGGTTGTATGTGAGTCATTAAAACATAGTGTATAAATTTAGTGTGAGCTTGAAAACATCATTTAGAGTTAGTAGAACACCCAAGTGTAAAGACTTGAGGAGTGGATATAAGGTTCATTAATACCCGAACCACTATAAAAACACTATGTGTTCATTTCTTTTCATTTTCCTTCAATCTTCCAAATTTATTATCTTCCCTTCAAAATTTTAAATTCTCACAAATTCAACCTCTATTCTTGGTGCTCAAGAGTCAACAAGATCATTTATTCAAACTCGATTTAAATAAAATTTATTATCTTTATTTTAAAAATTTTAAATAAGACGATTATTATTTGTTTCAATTAATAATAAATTAATATCACTACATTAAATTAAAATTTATTTATAATTCTTTATTTTTCATTAATCAATTGATTAAGCTTAAATTTTTGTTTATTTTCTTATTATTCTTAGATGATTAAATTCTTATATTTTATAATTATTTTGCTATAGAAACAAAATTTTTTAATATTAATTATATTTTCTTCTCGTATTAATCTCATTAAAGACACTTTTGAGTAAACATCATTAATTATCTAAGTGCATAGTCATTTTACAGATTAATGAATTTTCTTTTTTTTTTTTTTTCACTTAGGTTGAATTGACTTCCATATGTCAAGAAAGTTTTAATGCAAAACTAAATTTCATAGTAATTTTTATATTAATATCTAAATATTAAGATATATTATACTGAAGACAACGCAACGTATTATTTTTGTTGTCAACATTTACGGTCATTTTAGGGTGCTATTATAGCATCCTACCACTATATAATATACAATATTGATCATCAAATTTCCACCATTCAATTTTGATCATTATTTTTTTTATTAAATAACAAAGATTAATATAGATATTTTATAGTATTCTTCTCCAATTATTTTTGCATACTGTCCGAAGCCAACTAGAATTTTAGTAGAAATAGGGGACAATATATATATATATATATATATATATATATATATATATATGTCATTTGATGGAAGATAATTTAAGTATAAATTTTTCATTTTAATATATCTTTATTTATTTAGTTCACTAAAGAAATTAAATTCTAATGAAAGAAGCAATCAAGAGGTAAAGTATTTAAATTGATTAAATATTATTAATATAAAGGTCTATTTACCTTTAATAATATGTGTTTTAATAATTTTAATCAATAAAAAATATATTAAAACAAGTAATGGACATATTATTTTAGGAAAATATATATTTCTATATTAGGTAATTGTAGAACATAAACCTTCTCTAAATAATTTAATTTTATGCAATAAAATCATCAATAATATGTCATATTTTAAAATTTGATTGTCAAATAATGTCTATACCTTGAAGATTAACTTAAATATTTAAAATATTTAATTATGTAATTTAAAACATAATATTTTTAGGATAAAAAAGAAAATATAATAAACGTACTAAACACATGTAGTTTTTATATACATTATTATTTTTTTACGGAAGAATTTTGTTTACTAACTTCATTAATATGTTTTAATGCTTTCTTGTATAATATTGATAGAAAATAAATATCACTTTATGCAATCTGTTTGTATTTTAATTATTATATAATAGAATAAAAGTTACTGTATTTGCAATATTTTAAGATTATTTAAAAATACAATTACACTAATATTTCTTAAATTCTTAATTAGATTAATTTCGATAAGTTATTGATTCAATACATGAATCATGATTTGTTATTAAGCTATATGATACAAAATACAATCATTTGTTATTTACTTAGTAAATAAAATATAAATGTAAATAAGCACCCGAGCGCGTGTATATATATATATATATAAGTAAAAAATCTATTCAAAGAAGTAATTATTTTTCTTATATATTTTTTAAGAGAAATTAATACTATTAAGTGAGTATTTTTTTGACGTATAAAACTCATGATCAGGAAATTTTAAAGATTTAAGATATAAACCAATGTGAGGTTTATTAAGAATAAATTAAGATAATAATAAATATATTTTTAAATTTCTTTTCATTAACAATAATGAATTAGTTATTAATTATTAAATATTCATAAACATAAACGACGATAGAATAAAAAAGTACCAAAGTACCATTTAATAAATGAGAATGCTCATAATTATCGTGAAACACCAAATTCAAGCACTTGTAAATGAGTTTCAATATAATTTAAGGGAAAAACATATTAATATCATTAGAATTTCAATAAGAAATTTTAAATTTCCCAAAATAGATTGGTAATCAATCACATTTGAACACAGGATTAATGGAGGATAAATTTAAATAATTCACACTAAATTTTGAATTTAATACTAACAGAAAAAATATTATGGGTCAAAACTAAAAAAAAAAAAAAAAAAAACTTTGTAATGTGCATCCCACGTGAACCGTTTCAGCATTTAAATTTGTTAACAATATATTTTGTTAACTTAATCGAATTGGAGTCAACAAACAGAAGACCCTTGAAAGGGCACATGATAGAAGCCAGTTGTTAGTGGTTAATGAAAAGACCAAAAAATTTGCGCTGTTTCAAATGGAAAGAAAAAAAATTATTGAAAGAGCATATGGTAATTTCGTGGTGGGGGCCGGAGTATATATATCTTGTCTCCTATTTCTACTAAGATTTTAATTGGCTTCGGACAGCATTCAAAAACAATTGGAGAAGAATACTCTAAAATAACCATATTAACTTTAGTTATTTATAAAAAAAAATTAATGATCAGGGTTATATGGTAGAGATTTGATAGTCAATGTTATAAAGTGATAGAGTTTCATAATAGGAATGATCTCAATATTTAAATTACTAAAATTATTAAATTTATGGAACAAATCAGAGCCAGCAGATCTTGACTTGTATGTTCAAGCCCTGCGTCCGCCTGACGAGAATGGCCACAAAAGTAAAAAGAGTTGGTCCGGCCCATATTATGACAACTACTAAGAATATCAAGACATTTTTAGATTTTTTTTCTTTTTTTTTTTTTTAGGAAAAATCTCAGGCTAAGCTTTATCTATGGTCATGATATGCATGATAGTACATCACATATTAACTAATTCAATTAGTATCAAGTTTTTTTTAGTATTGAAAAAATATTTTTTATTGGTGAGATTCAAATTTTGACGTTTATTTTTAGGCCATCTTATCTGTATGGTAAAATAGTTAACATATCTTTACCTATAAAGTTATTTTTAGAAATTTTCCATATGTGATCATTCCCTTATCAGTAATATAAGTTTTCTGATTCAATACGTTTCCGCTCTTCCACAAGTAAGTATTTGAATTATTTGTTGATGAATTAATTAACTTGAATTAATTCCTTTTATTGGTGTTAGAGCCATTTTGCTTGTATTATGATTGTAAATGAGATTTTAGCATAGCCTAAATATTTAAATGTAGAAAATTTGCATTTTTTTTTTGTTTTTCATTTAGTTTATTTAATTGGTGATTAATATTGATATGCATGAAATTAGGCCGTAATTTTTTGCATGAATGATGTTTTGATATCCAATAGCATGCATGTAAAATTATAGTGCCTAAATCATTATGATTCGTGAGTTATCAAACTTTTAATTTTTTGTTATAGTATATTTTGTTGAATTTTTACAAAAAATGTGATCTTTTTTAGTTTGATTTGTGAGTATATTCTGATAGTAAATCTCATAGACTTTCGAACGGTATATTACATGCTTGAATTGGAGTTCTGTAGCATGAGTAATTGTGTTTTGAATTTTTGTGGACTAAATTGAATAAAACTAGAAAGTATAGAGATTGTCTGAAGGAAAAAGAATTTAAATAGTGTCAATATGACACTTTCAGTCTT
The DNA here is from genome assembly GCA_949677035.1 of Omphalea diandra. Classification (NCBI taxonomy): domain Eukaryota; kingdom Viridiplantae; phylum Streptophyta; class Magnoliopsida; order Malpighiales; family Euphorbiaceae; genus Omphalea; species Omphalea diandra. The sequence continues at coordinate 19,817 of CATIWR010465487.1, read as the reverse complement.
GTCTAAGAGTGTGATTTGTGCAAACACATAGATAAAAAAAATTTCAAGGCTGAAATAATTGAACCATCGAACTTAGAGAGCTTAAAAACATAGGATTAGACCTGTTTTTGACATTGAAAAAGCTACCAATGGTGGTGCATGTATGTCACACGCCACCTTCAGCACCTGGACGACTAAGGCATGTAACATGTGAGATGTAAAATTAATTTTTTATGAATATATGTGTTATAAATTCAATAAAAATTATTTTCAGGATCCAAAAATTTTTGAAAAATTTTCCTTAAGTGTTTTATGGCCTAATGAGTCATTGTAGCATAAGATTTGATTAATTTAGTTTTAATCACTATAAATTATGTGCTCGATTGCTCATTTTTATGTGTTTTTTTGGTATTTGTTAAGAAAATTATGACAATCACCATAAAAACTCCTAAAATAATTAGGACTAGAAGACAAAGTATTAAAGTGTGTTGGATGATTAACAGTTTAAAAAATCTTGAGACCAATTCCTCAGGTGGCGATATGACCCGTATGCTGAATCACATTGTTAATGGTAATAGTAAGATTTAGGATATTATTTGGGAAAGATGATTTGCTTACTCATGAAAAGAGATATAAAACCTTGAGGTCGGCCCTAATTTCACCGTATAGGGACTCTCTTAACCTTTTGTAGTCTGACATGGAAATTAATGAGTTCTATTCGAGACTAGTCGAATGCTTTATTAGGAATTTTGTGAGGTCCACTATAATTTACTCTAGTTTTGATCCGACTTTTATACTTGGAAGTTTTATTGGTCTTCCTGTTGAGCTTTATTTTAGGCTCATTCATTCCACCCCTGTCAAGTGTTTGGTTACTTGGGTTAGAATTTGTTTATAATGTAATTATCTATTTATGGATTGTAAGACTTTAAGTTCTTTTGCTTTGGTCTTCATACTTTGTACATATATTTATTTTGTTTTATGAATATTATCTTATTTAATGTATTTATTTTAATTATTTAATTTTTTGTGCTTATAATTAATTGATTAGAAATATTTAATTGGTTTAATTACATATGAATAAATTCATAAATTTATTGGCACATTTAAGAGTTTTGGTAACTTTAAGAATTAAACTTTGTATTAATTAATTACATCAATAATTATCTTACATTAAGGTCTCAGACAATGATTGAAAACACTATAATATTTTGACTCTAAAGCTAATGTGATGTGATGTATTTATCGACATAATTAATTAATGATAAAGTACTTGTATGTATTATTGGACATTAAAATTATGTGTATGTCACATGTAGAACCCTGTATTTTATAAATGACTTCTACTTCTAACAATCTTTTTGTCAAGCTTAATAAGAGTGAGAAACTGAATGGTGATAATTATGAGATTTAGAGCATGAAAATGTAGTATGTGCTAGAAGAGTAAAAGGCTTTTAAGGCTTTAAACACTGTCATGGATGAGCTAGAGGAAGGCACAATGGCCCAGCATAGGAGGGACCGTGAAGCCTATGAAGCTTGAAAAAAGAAGAACTCTCTAACTTCCATTATGCTGCTAAGTAACATGGATGATGACGTCATGTGTGAGTTCTGTAGCTATGACAATGCTAAAAACGTGATCCACATTAAAAGTGAAGTTTGGAGGTACGTTTGTAACCAAACTTAGATATCTAACTATCAAGTTTGAAACATATAAGAAACGTCCTAAACACAATGTGAAATAACATTTAAGGTAAATGTCAAACATGATAACTGAATTGAAAGATGTTAGTCATACCTTAACAGGTGAGTAATAGGTCCAAGCTGTCATTTGTTCCTTATCCCAAAACTAAGAGTATATGAAGATGCATTTGATCCATAATGAAAATATTAGAATATTGGAAGATGTTATGCTCCATCTTGAGCTGAAAGAGGATTTCCTTGAAGTTGCTAAGTCAAGTGTTGATATGTACAAGACCGATTCTAGCAAGCATCAAAGTTCAGGGTGAAAGCACAAGTATCAAAGTGGGTCTCAATTAGACAAGGAAAGAAGAGAAGCTCAGCTAAGCAAGAAGGCCAAACAAAACTAACATGGTAAGAAAAAGTATAACAAGAAAAGGAATATAACAAAGGTTAGGTGTTATAACTATAACAAACGTGGTCATTTCACTCGAGATTGTGACGAGCCAAAAAATGTACCTCATTGCACATATGTTAGTTAACTTTGTGTTTCTAATAGTGTTTTTCTAACTGAATCACGTCCTTTGTGGATTGTACATTCAAGGGCTACAAACCACGTAGGAACAATCGAGAACCCTTCATGGACTTTCGACGAGTCCCACATGGAGTAATGTGGATATTTGTGTGAACTAATGCCAAAGCTACGGTGAAAGGGATTGACACATGCAAGTCAGTCATGCGTGGTGGTTGAACCTTATTCTTAGATGATGTGCTATTTGCTCTACAGATTTGTCGAAATTTAATTTTTGTGTTGGTGTTATTTAGATTAGGTTTTAGTTGGAATTTTCATGACATGTGTGTTAAGTTGTCTTTGACAACAAATTTTTATGGTTTTGGTTACATTGTGGATGGTTTCATTGTGATGGATCTAGATTATGACTTAAGTTGTTGTAATGTAAGTTTTTCTATATTTGCAACATCACATGATTATGAAAATGATGTGAATGTCTAGCATGGTAGGCTTAGCGATATTGGTCAATAAAGAATAAGTAGGTTAGCCAAAGAAGGCTTATTGGCTAATATTGATAAAGTATATTTATCAACTTGTGAAGTTTGTCTAGCTAGAAAAATTATAAGAAAATCATTTGGAAAAGGAACTAAAGCTGAATTTTCATTGGAATTAGTGCATTTTGACATATGTGGTCCTATGAGTGTGAGAGCTAGGCATGGATCATTTTATTTGATCACATTTATTAATGATTACACTCAATATGGTTATGTTTATTTGATATCTATGGTTATGTCTTTTTGATATCTCATAAATATAAAGTGCTAAGTTGCTTTAAGAATTATATGAATCTAGTTGAAAATCAATTAGACAGAAAAATAAAAGCATTAAAAATCGATCGAGGCTGAGATACTCATCTGATAAGTTTAGAGAGTTATGTGATGAAAAATGAATACAACATCAATTGAGTATTCCCAAAACTCCACAACAAAATGGTGTTGCCAAGAGGAGAAATAAAACTCTTTTTGAGATGGTTAGGTTTATGATGGCTCAAGCTCATTTTCTAATCACCTTTTGGGGGTGATGTATTGTTAACTGTCACATTTATACTTAACCGAGTGCCTACAAAATTGGTTACCACTACTCCACATGAGTTATGGACTAGTAGAAAACTTGACATAAATGTTTTAAAACCTTAGGATGTGTTACTTATATTCATGATTCCTCCCATAAATATGGTAAATTAGGTCCAAGAGGAAAGAAAAGTATCTTTATAAGATACTCCAAAACCTCAAAAAAGGTTATGTGTTCATAGGTGAGCAAGACAGTGAAAGTGTAACTGAATTTGAATAGCGTAATGTCACATTCTTAGAGATTAAGTTTCCTAAATTGGGCGAGGTAAGTCAAGACTTATCACTTTTTGAGACCATGGATCCACATTTGTTACCATCACCTCATTCGAGTGGGATGATTTTGACAGATGATGAATTAGTTTCACCTGCCCAAAAATCATCTCATACCAATGAAAGTGATCTTGGTACAAGTAGGAGCAATTTGAGAATTGAAAATGATCCTGGTCCGAGTGGGAGCAATTTGAGGATTAATGAATCTTAATTGCACAAAAGTAATCGTGTAATCATTCTTTGTCATCAATTTAAAATCGAAGATGGTGAAACTTTTATGATTCTTCCATATGTAGAGGATGGGCTAAAGAATGTGAATGAGGCTCTTTCTTACCCTATTAAGGATAAATGGATTAAGACAATGAAAGAGAAAATGGAGTCCAAGAGATCAAATCAAGTTTGGAAGTTGATTGATCTCTCGAAAGGATGCAAAGCCATTGGGAATAAATGAATTCTCAAGATAAAATGGAAGGCTTATCATACCATTGATAGGTACAATACTCGCCTAGTTGCGAAAGGGTATACACAATAAAAAGAAATTGAGTATGAGAAAACTTTTCATCAATTATGAGGTTTACCTCGATTCGATTAATTTTAGTTATAATTACTAGCTTAGACCTTGAATTACATCAAATGGATGTAAGGATTGCCTTTTTCAATGGAGAATTGGATGAAGCAATTTATATGGAATAACCAATAGGTTTCATTAAAAAATGCCATGAACAAATGGTTTGTAGACTTTCAAAGTCCATATATGGCCTCCAATAGCCATCAAGACAATGGTATATTCGTTTTCACAATGCAATCATTTTGCATGGTTTCACTATGATTGAGGAGAATCATTGTGTATATACTAAAAGGTTTACGTATGAATTTGTGATTTTGTCTTTATACATTAACGACGTACTTATAGTTAGAAACAATAAGGAGTATCTTAATGACATCAAAGCTTAGTTGTCATCTAACTTCTAAATGAAGGATATGGGTGAAGCTATATATATTCTTGGAGTTAAGATTTCAAGAGATCATCCAAAGAAAATATTCTCTTTCACAAGAGACAAATATTAGAAAAGTTCTTGAATGATTTAATATGCAAGATTGTAAGCCCATTGATACTCCTTTAGCTAAAGGCGAAGGTTTGAGTCGAAGATTGTGTCTATAAATGAGTAAAGTTCCTTAAACTAGTGTGGTTAGTAGTCTAATGTATGTCATGATGTGTACTAGACCAGACATCTGCTATGCTATGGGCATGGTAAGCAGATACCAATCCAACCTAGGCCCAATACAATGGAAAGTTGTAAAGAAGATTCTAAGGTATTTAAAGGGAACTGCTAATTACTCGTTATGTTATCGAAGTTGTGATCTGCATTTGAGAGGTTATACTGACGTTGACTAGGAAGGAGACTTAGATGAGAGAAAGTCTACCTCTGGTTTCATTTTCTTACGTAGTAATTCGCCATATCCTAGAGTAGTAAGAAACAGTTGTGTATAGCCTTATCCATGATAGAAGCTGAATTTGTGGCCTTCTCTTCAATAGTACAAGAAGTTGTGTGGCTTAAAAAGTTGTTGAAAGATCAAGGGGTCTTCGCTAGTTTCACTGATCCAGTGTTAGTCAACTGTGATAGTCAAATGGCTATTGCATATACTAAAGACCCAAAATTTCATTGTAAAACCAAACATATAAATACCAAGTACAATTTTGTCAAAGACATGGTGGCATGCAAAGAAGTAAACATGAAATACATTGCAATGTGAGATATGATTGCAAATCTACTTACAATGCATGTTCCTAGAGATACATTTATTGAGTAGATTAAATCTTAAGGAATGCGTAGATATTAATGTATTTGTACCATTAACTGCTTTTAATGTTTATGAATGCTTGATTAATGTCTGAATGATAATGGAGATTATTAGTATACATACAAATGAATGTTCTTAAGTACATTCTTAATTATTTTCTGAAAAGTATGTTGGGCAGATAAAAGATTAACCTTCTCATATGGGTAATCACATTTATCATTTTTGTAATGTATAAAAATGAGACAAATTTTAAACTTATTATCTAGTTGATAATTGAGCTCGAGCTTAAAATTTAGAATGTCGTGTTGTCATTATAACAATTTAAGTGAATTTATATTTTTCATTGTATCTGCCTTTATTGCTAGATGTGAGTTCCAATAAATATTAATGAGTATATTGGTGAACTCAAGTTAGATGCTAAGTGTGTCTAAACTATAATTTATACAACATTTATTTTGAGAAAGACATACACTCCTTCGAAAAAGGAGAAAAATGTTGTAGCATGTGATTCATACCATGTGTGCAATAAATATGATCATTAAGGGTAATAAAAGTAAAAGATCTCAACTTTTTATTGTGTGAGACTCTAAGAAAAGAATGATCCTTGTATTATACCCTCACGACTCCTATCAGTTATTCAAGACTTAATTTAATGTTTTTTTATCTTAGGGTGTTGCCAAAGGATCATGAATGATACGATCTAGTGGGACACTTCTAGAAAAAATGAGTTAACACTTCTAGAAAAAATGAGTTAAGTTAAAGTTAAGAGAATTGTGAGAAGAGGAAGATCATTAGAGTATCACATCAATTTATATTCACTGGTCAACCAATTATAATTTGTCTATGTGATGAAATATAATTGTGAATATAAAATATAATCATAGATGAGACCATGAAAGTTGATAGATGTGATAGAAATGGTCTAGACATACTATAATCTACTCTAAAAACCTTTAAAGTCAAGAAGCTATATATTCCTAACAATATGTAGCTCTGAGCTCTCGAAGTATATATTCCTAACAATATTTTTTCTGAGTATGAATTATTGTAAAATATAGAAAATATTCGTTCTCAAGTTGGTTGAGTGTCTCACTATGTGCGAGTGCGAGATGTTGGACTTTTGGGTTTGGGCCCGTCTATATTGGGAGCCTAAGCGGCAGTTACTTAATCCATGTTAAACTTTTCATTAAGAGAAGTTAACGTACCTAAAAAAAAATGCATAGAAAACAAAAAATTGCTTCTTCTCTAGGAGAATAGTACAACTTTTTGCATTTGAAAGATTGAATTTAGGCTGTGAAACTGTAGAAATTTTCCATCTGTGATCATTTCTCGATCAGTAATACAAGTTTTAGGGTTCAATGCGTTTCCGCGCTTTAACAAGTATTTGAATTATTTATTGATGAATTAATTCCTTTCACTTCTTAAAAGAAATAATTAAATTTTTAAATATAAATTTGACTTTCTCATCATTTCTTAAAAGAAAGAATTAAGTTTTTTTAAATGTAAACTTTTGAAATAAAAATATTATTAAAATAAAATTTTTTAATTAAATTTTTGCAAATTTGAATCTTTAAATAAGAACTAAACATAGCTCGCAAAGATGAAACAAATATGATAAGACGAAACGTAACTCGCAAAGATGAAACAAATATGATACGAGTATCAACAAGTATTAACTTTCGGCATATGGAGACCATATTCCTAGATTTTAGGCCTCACCTTCTGTTCCTTTATTGGGTTTTTCCACCAAAGGACGATATCTAGGGGTTCGATCAACGAAAAGAGAACAATCTTTTTCATGCCACAAACTAATCACTCACCATTGTTGACTCAGCCAGTATCTTCTTCTGCATATGCTTGTCTCTTTTTTATTTTTTCTTAATTGTTTTTTGCCCATGTAGTTATTTCTTCTCTTTTCTAAAGATAGTTGCCTTTTGATGTATACATATTGGAATTGCCATCCTTCTATCCACACATTCCCATATCTACTTAATTTTTAAGAGATCAAGGTCTTAAAAGACAATCTTTAGTTCTTTTTTATTTTATAGAAAACTTATATACTAGAAATCTATTTATTCGTGACAATATTTGTATGATCATAAAAACTTTTATCACAGATTATAAACTATATGTGATGAAAATTTTCAATTAATCACAATGATAATAATTTTAATTTTTTTATCTTATGATTGTATAACAATATTATATATTTATCACAAAAATATTAATTTTGTTGATAATTTTCAAAATTATGTCACAAATTTAAATAATATAAATTAAAGAGATGAGCTTTTTTTTTAATATAATTATTGTTCTTTTGTAGCTAATTAATGACAAGTTTTAGTTATCATATAAAAGATTTTTTAAGAATAAATCAAAATTATCACATATATTTTAATTTTTGCCACTTAATTGTATATGTTTAATTCTTTTCATGACAAGAAAAAAATTTGCTAATAGTTATAATTTAAATTAAAATTTTAAAATAACCACCTTTTATTTTGTTTTCTACTTTAATTTTTGTTATTCATTTTTATCACTTGATTTTATCTTTATCAGTAAGAATTTTAATTTAATTATTACTTAGTTAAGAATTCTAATTTAATTAGTATTCAATAGTAATAAGATAATTCATAGCAATTCTCTTTATTTGAACTAAAATTGAAAACTTTCAAAATCATCTAAATATTTTTTTTTTCTGAGTATGACTAAACAAGACATTTGAAATATCCAGTGTGTTGGCCTTATGACAACTTTCTCTTTCTCTCTCTATATATACGGTAAATTCTACAACAATGGGTTACAGTGCCGTCAAATTGATTAAATAATGTTAAGTGACAAACATGACATGTGGCAGTTATTATTATTATTTTTAAAAGATTAAATTTTACATAAAAATTTAAATCATATCTATAATTTATTAATGATTATGTGATAATTTATATTATTATTTTGAATAATTTTATAAAATAAAAATAAGTCAATTTTATAACCTAAATTATGTACATAAATAAAATTATTATACGGATAATTTAAAAATTATATGACATAAAAAATAATATCACTAATTATTGTTATAATTTATATATAAAAGATACAATGTTATCCGTAATTTTTATACTATTATGGACACTATTTTTCATGTTAAAATTATCCAATGTTATAGATCATTTTGTACAGTATGAATAAAATATTGTCTATAATATAGGAAAATTTATATTAAAAAATATTATGTAAAATATTGAACTAGTTGTGTGATATATTAAATCTATTGTAAAAATTTTTATGATATACTTGTGCAATTTTAATTGTCAAATATGATAACTTAAATTATACACATGGATAAAATTATTACTGTTGTGCTCTAAAAGTTACACTAAATATTTAACTACACATTTTTTGCAACTAAGAAAATAATGTCATTAATTATTATTATTATTATTATTTATATATAAAAATTTTTTAATTTATGTATAAAATATGTAATTTCGTTGTAATTGTTGCATTATTATTGAAAATATTTTTCAGGTTGAAATTATCCAATATTATAGATAATTTTATAAAATATGGATAAAATATTACCTATAATATGAGAAAATTTATACAAAAAATATTATGTAACATATTGAACTAGTTGTGTAATATATTAAATATGTTGTGAAAATTTTTATCATATGCTTATACAATTTTAATTGTCAACTGTGATAACTTAAATTATACACATGGATAAAATTATTACCTAAGCATTCTAACAGTTACACTAAATATTTGACTACAAATTTCTTGCAACAAGAAAATAATGTCACTGATTATTCTTGTCAATAATGTTATTTTTATATATATAATTTTGTAATTTATTTATAAAATATGCAATGTTCTTTGAAATTTTTGCATTACTCTGAACATTATTTTTCATGTTAAAATTATTCAATATTATAGATAATTTTGTACAATATGGTTAAAATATTACCTATAATATCAGAAAATTTATAAAAAAAATATTGTGTAAAATATTGAACTAGTTGTGTAATATATTAAATATGTTGGAAACATTTTTATCATATGCTTGTATAATTTTAATTGTCAAATATGGTACCTTAAATTACACACATGAATAAAATTATTACCTAAAATTATACACATGAATAAAATTATTACCTAAGTACTCTAAAAGCTATACTAAATATTTAACTACAAATTTCTTACAACAAGAAAATAATGACATCAATTATTGTTTTTAATGATGTTATTTTTATATAAAAAATTTTTAAATTTATGTATAAGATATGTAATATTCTTTGTAATTTTTGTATTATTGTGAAAATGTTATAGATAATTTTGTACAATATGGTTAAAATATTACCTATAATATGAGACAATTTATACAATAAAATATTATGTAAATATTGAACTAGTTGTGTAATATATTAAATATGTTGTTAAAATTTTTATCATATACTCATACAATTTCAATTGTCAAATATGATAGCTTAAATTATACACATGGATAAAATTATTACCTAAGTACTCTAAATTTACACTAAATATTTAACTACAAATTTCTTGCAATAGGAAAATAATGTCACTAATTATTGTGGTTAATGATGCTATTTTTACATACAAAATTTTTTAATTTATGTATAAAACTGGCAATATTCTTTGTCTAGTTGGTTAACTTGTTTATGTATAAAATAACTTGTTATTTTTAATTTATGTATTTAATACACAAGAAAATGATGTTATTTTCAAAGCAGAGAAGAAAACAAGTTATGGATAACTTGTTTAATTGGTTAATATAGTCATATTATAATCAATGTCTATAACAAAACTTACGCGATCTAACAGTGAATTATTAAATACGGTGTTATAATATAGTACCTTAAATGACACTCTAATGTTCACTACACTATAAAAAAAAGTGAGATTTAGGACAATTTAAGGAGACAAATTAAATTTAGTAGTCCCCTAATTTATTAGCTTATAAAATAAGGGACATTAAACATAAGTTGTCCCTCATTCTTAATATTTTTTTAGATAGGGACGATTTATCTAAATATATTTAGAGTTCAAATCAGTTTTGGACTTTCAAGGACAATAAGCTGAAGGTGGCCAAAAAAAAAAAAAAAAAAAGAATTTCCCGCTCTAGAAAGGTAAAGCTTTTTTACTTAATTGTTTTTCCTATAATATTGGAGAACACCAATTGTGCTTTTAGGAATGTGAAAGGAATTGATAGAGCTGGAATTTTATTTCTCAACAGGTAATGTTTTCTCTCTTCACCAATAGAATGAAACAATAATTTTAGTAATTAAATATAGATAATAATAATAATAATTATTATTATTATTGTTGTTGTTCATCATCAAGATTTAAAGGTTTAGGTTTCCAATAGGTAGAGTATGAATTTTATGGTGTTTAATTTCCTATTCTTTTTTTTTTTATAATTATATTTATGTATTATATTTGCTTGTGAAAATCGTTTGCAACAGTGCCTTTTTAGTTGATGTATTACCTCTATGAAAATTTCCTTTTTACTTTGATCATATATGTTTTTTTGCTGTTTCTGTTTAGATGTCCCTTAATATGATACAAGTGGGGCTTGTTTGTAAGACTATTCAGTCCACAAACAGCATTGATACATTCGTAAAATCTCCTGGAAACAAAAAATAGTATTGATACAATCATAAAATTTGGTACGATCCCTTAATATAGTACCCGGTAGTTAATATGGTACAACAGATGCTTGTTTGCAAGATTATTCAGTCCACAAACAATATTGTTATATTCACAAAATTTGGAGGAAACAAAAAGTTAAACACTATATTGGAACGATGACAAATAAAATGAAACCATAGTATCAAACTCAAATACATTATGTAGAGAAAAAAAGACAAAATACACAAAGGAAGTGAATGAAGAAGAAGAAAAGAGAAGCAAAGTTATAAAGCGAAAGAACTAATTGGTCACAACTTTGATGAAAATTTTACATGCATCAGTGAGAAAAAAAATCTGTGAATGTCACATACATATAACTCTGAAACCTGAAAAAATTTTCTGTTACCAACCAAGTCAATTAATTAGCCATTAAGCTCAGGAGTATAACAGTGACCTTTCAATTATTCTCTGAAAATTTAGGCACCTCCAGATTTGAGTGTGTTGCTTAACCTGCATTTAACACACCAATGCCCTCATTAGGCTTTTAGTTGAAATTAGTACAAAACAGGAGAAGATGAAGGCTTCTTAATTTTACACATTCTTGTATTGCATACCTCAGTTCACGAATTGATTTAGCTATTTATAGTTCTCAACAATGATTTCGTGAATGGTTATTTGTAGATCCTAACAGAAAGTAGGACGTGAAAATCATTAAAGTTTGGTTGCCCTTCTCTTTGAGTTTTAAACTTTGTGTCTGCACTACAAAATAAATGAGATGTGGACATAAATAAGGGACAACTTAAATTATTGTCTTTAACAACTAAAAATATTAATTAAAAAGGGTACACCATCTTATATTGCCCCCATTTAGCCTTAAAATAAGTATTAGGAACAACTTATTTATTTTAAAATTTTTTGAGATATAATCCTAAATAAAAAAGGAGTCCCACTCCAACATGGAAAGGAATTACCATATAATACATAAAATAAGGGACAACCTAAAAAGATTAAAGGTGAAAACACTAACAACAATTTCAACTTACTGCCAATATTAATATTCTAATATAGGATTGCTCAAAAGTTCTCTTTGCAAGAGTTTTTACAGGTATGAATATCTTTTATTTTTTATTTATTTTTTTAGATTATTAGTTCTTTGAATTGAACAAATACATATTTAGATGAATTCAAGTTTTGTTATCTTTAATTCAATCTGTTTGATTACAATTTAGAGCCTTTTTCATCAATCATTAAATAAATATTTGATGTAATGAACTTTCAAATACTGGGAATTGTACAAAAATTAGCTAACGACTTTAGGCTTTATTGCTTGTTTAAAGCAAATAGAGTTGCTGTTCTCGCAGGACTAGTGCACTACCAACCTCTTTTGTTGTTGCATCTGTTTTGGCTTTATTTGTTGTTTAGTGCACTATTTGTTGTTGTAGGACTAGGGCATTACCTCTTATGTTGTTGGATCTATTATATGTTTTATTTATTATTTAATGCAAAAAGAGAATCAGAGACTAGTGCTATGTGGTTTTTCTTTTTTTTTTTTTGATATTAAAGAATAAATTGGTGAAACACACATACTTTGGGAAATAATATAAGAAGTATCTTATATAGGCCCCCACTTAGAATTGACCTACTTAGTTCAATTATATGTTCCCATCCAGAATTTTGAATTTGTTATTTGACAAATCGTTAGTGGTTACTAGTCAATTTTTTTTCATGAGATGGACAGCACTTAAAGCAAGAGTTTTCTATGATACCAATTAGAGATTTAAGCACAAATGCCCAAATGATAACCAAGTACAAATAGAATGGAAAAAACGAACTAGATAAATCATAATTTTCACTTATTTTGTGGAGTGTGTGACAAAGGACATGGAGCTAATATTTGGAAATGTAGGAAATAAGATAAGAGATACCTTATACAGGCCCCAAGCTTCAGTTATATGTTCCCATCCAAAATTTTGGACTTTGTTTGGCAGTTCCTTAGTGGGTCACAAGTAAATTTCTTTTCATGAAATGGACAACACTTGAAGCAAGAGTCGACTAGTGCTATGTTGCATCTGATTTAGGCGTCATTTGTTGTTTTGTGCAAAGGAGAATCGGGACTAGTGTAACAGAGATATATTCTGTTCCTTAACACTGGAGTTTGTTGCTTTCTATATAAAATTATTTTGAATGACAAATAATAGAAAATGATTACAACAATGCCATTCAACCCTTTTTTGTTTCATCTCTACTCTACCCCTTAAATATGAGTTGTATAATCAAATTGCTAACTATTATCAAACTCTAAATGCTATCCCTCTTTCCAAACTTGAAGCTTCATCCTCATCCTTTTCATACTGCAGCAGTACAAAAACAATTATAAATAATAGTGACAAGTTATTTACCTTGTTAAACTAATATTGCAGCCTCTAGCTCAGCTATAGCGAACTTTTAATCTAAGATAAATATTTGTTACTATTTCTTTTCATATTAGGCTTATAATCTCATAATTTTGAACCAGGCTCTAGTATTATTCTTGATTAGATTCATTTTCCTTGTCATTTCTATTGTTGAATAAAACATAGCCTTAGTGTATATTATTATAGCAAAACTGAATGCAGTGTGTGTGTATATATACATAGTTATTTTGTACTAGTTTGTGAATATATATATATATATATATATGTGTGTGTGTGTGTGTGTGTGTGTGTGAGAGAGAGAGAGAGAGAGTATATTCGTCCAAATATCATTTTAGTTATTTTTAATTATAAAAATTTTGCTTGTAATGATAAATAACTTGATAGATTCATGTGCTGGTAGAAGGGGATTATATAAAGCAATTAGTCTTGATAAATTGACAAATGGAAAGAAGAATAAGCTGATTGTTTTTATACCACCTGGTAAATACTTTCGGCTAGTTGATGATCATGAATGAAGGTTAGCATCTTGGTTGGGCTATTATGCTAGGTCTTGTGGAGCTCCTGTAGATCTATGGAATACTGCTGTGCTTAAGAATGCCAGTCGCTTATGGAAAATGATTACTGTATGTTATTATTTATTTTATGCAATTAACTATTTTAATTTTTAGCAGAAAGTTATATTATATGCATCATTATTTATAATTTTATAATTTTATAATTAAATGATTATTATTTAATTTTTAGAAGATCTGTATATATAACACTATATAGGATTATTTTGACATGAGTCCTGAATGTTCTCCAAGATGGCGAAATGGAAGGAATCTAAAGCAGTGGAGTCTAATGCACTTGAGATTAAAAGTAAAAAATTTAGGCGTTATTATTTTGATGAGATGAGGGTTCTATATCGAAAGTGGAAATATAATTTGCATCTCCAGTACTTAAAATATTTAACTGATGAGGAGCGATCGCAAAATATTCCAAAAGGACTGTCAAAGTAAGGTTGGAAAAATAAGTTAACAGTTTTTGAGGATTCCAATTTTAAGGTAAGAATTACATCTTATATTCATTTGTAATATATTAATCAATATATTATATTATCATATTATAAGTTATTAATTTTATTGTAATTGAAATGTATGCTTTAAGTGAGAAAAATACAGTTTCTCGAGAAAATCAAAAGATTATTGCTACTACCAATTCAATTTCATTTGCACAAAAAGAATATAATCTAACAAATATTATATCTTATTTTCATAGTATTTATTTCTCCTATATATTTATTTAGTTGATTATAAAATTTGATAAATATAAATATGTAAATAGATGAAGAGACAGGTAAATTATCTCATATGTCAACTCTTTGGATGGCTAAACATACTTTTGTGGATAATGAAGGTGTACAACAATGGACTAATGATGAGTCATTACAAATTTATGTAAGTATAAATGCATCTCTTGACAACATTTAATTTAGATGTTTATTTATTTTTATACAAATAATTCATTAACAATAATTTTTATATTGATAGGAAAAATTATAATTAATTGAGAATAGACCACTTCAAGAAAATGAATCCGCATTTAAGTTCAAATGATATCTTGATAAAAGCTTGTGGTGTTAGATCAAGATATGTTTGTGGTAGAGGAATGAGTTATAAAACTATCACAAAAGGAATTACTATTAACTCCAATAACAAAGAAGTTGATGCAATGAAAAATGCAATTGAAACACTAAAATAAAAGCATATGAATCAATTCAAAAGGAGTTTCTCGAGTTTAAAACAAGATTTGACTCAATTGATCGTCATATGACAGATATTGATATAGCTGAAATTATAGTAACTGTTGTCTATATTAATTACTTTATCATATTAACTTATTTACGTATATGATAATATCATATAAATTACTTATAAATAATTGATAATGTCTAATCAAAGTAATTTATTTAGAATTTTTTTATAAATTATTTGTTATTGATATTTCATCTTAGATGTATATAATTTAAACTAAAATAATATTTTAAATTTTATATGAGTTTTGATTTACTATGTAATAATATAATATTTTATGAATTTTTGTAGGAAGAAGATGAAGCTTGATGATGTCGATGACCATTCAATGAAGTTTGTAGATAATTAATTCTTCGAAGTTAAAATGTTCATGAAACTCATAATCATTTATGTTAGAATAAATTATTTAGCAAAAATCATGTTTGTCAACAACATGCAACTTAATTTTGTTCTATTTGATATTAGGTTTTTTTTTTTTTTTTTGTGTTCTTATAGTTTACTTAAAGACTATCAGATCTAAGATATTAATTTTAATATATGTCTCTTATTTTTAATGTATTTATTTCTTTTTATGTTTAATATAAATAAATAATTTATTTATTTTCTTTTTATGTTTAATATAAATAAATGATCTTAGATAATTTAATATATATGTTGTTCTATAATAATTAATTAAAATTACTAAAGGACATCGATTATCTCTAGAATTATTCTCAAAAGTCTAAGGATGAAAAGTGTTCCTTAAAATATATAATGATAATTCACATTTGAAAAATCACTACATGAAAAATATATTCAAAGTCTAGCGATGAGTGATATCCTCAAAAGTCCAAAAATTCAAGAAAATTGATGCATTTAAAAGTGAGAGATGACTAATGCCCCCAAAAGTTAGTAGACAACTGATGTTCCTAAAAGTGAGGGACAACTAGGGATGATTGATGTCTCTAAAAATATAGGACGATTGATGTCCCAAATTTAAGGGGATGACTAATGTTCCTAAAAGGTTGGGGACGATTGATATTCCTAAAATGTTAGGGATGATCAATGTCCCAAAAAATTGGAGACGACTAATGTCCCCAAAAATTAGGGGACGATTGATGTCCCTAAAGCGTTGGGATGATTAATTTCTTAAAAAGTTAGAGATGATTGATGTCCCAAAAGTAAGGGGACGATTGATGTCAATAAAAGCAAGGGGGACGATTGATGTCCATAATTAATGGGATGATAGTTGTCTCTAAAAATAAAGGGACAATAATCATCCCTAAAAAATTAGAGACATAACTTGTCCCCATTTGTAGGGACAACCTTCCATTAAATATCCCTTATGGCTTTGGAGAAAGAAGTTATAAGGACACAGGGTGAGAATGGTTTTATTCGTCCCCCAAGGTATTAAGGATGATGATTCAAGAATCGTCCCCTTAATTAATAAATTTTGTAGTGTAAATGTAACTTATAATATGCATGTAGAGCTTTTGCTTGTCTCTAAATTCAATCCATCATTTCTATGACCCAATTCTTCAATTCCCTTTGATTCTAATTTTTAATTTTCCAAAAGAAAACTGTAATTTTAATTTCCTACAAGAAGACCTTAATTTTTTATTTCTTTATATTTACATGTATAGCTTGAACGCCAAATCGAATTACTTTAGCCTGTCGTTCATTTTCTCCTTTACCTTTAACTCCGGATGCTTATGTATTTATTTGGAATGGGAGGAAAATGACAATAGATAACTAAAATTCATTTACATGATAAGGAGAGAGAGAGAGAGAGAGAGAGTTGCTATTAACCAAAAATAATTTTTTAGTTAAAATGGTTGAAACCGACTTTACTCAAGTATCATATGATTAGGAGAGAAAAAACAATGAAGTAGATTTTCAATTGCCACATTAATAAATCTAGTTGAAAATTTATTAATTAAACCATATCAAATATTAATTATAATTTACTAATTAAATTATAAAAAAATTAAAAAAATATATCCACAATATAATTATGAGCATATTCTAATGACAATTAATGTTTTTTACCCTAAATTATTGATTAGAATTAAACTTTCGATTTTATTGTCTTCAATGTTATTCAAATACCACTAAATCAAATACTTATTAGAGTTTACTAATGAAGTGTGATGTGTAGTTGGTCAGTTAGTCCTGAGCAAAAAGTTATTTTATCACAATCTTTTTCTTAGCAAAACCCATTTCCACCCTTTGAACTCTAAATGTGTATATTCTTAAGCCCCCAATACAAAATTTTGTCAATTTTAAATTTGTATATTTCACTTTTGTCACATGAAGCCCTTTTTTGATAGTTTCATCAATTTCCTTCCACCTAAGTGAATCGTCTAACACTTGAGAAATGAGGTATATAAAATAGTATTGAGTGGATAATATGACATGAAAAATAAGATTTGATTAGAGAATTATATATATGAAGGAAAAATTAAGGAAGTTAGAGTTTTTATTTATGAAAAGGAAATAAATAATATCAAATTAAAGGAAGACAAAATTGAAGGAGGATGAAAGCTTACTAAGCTAAAGGAGAACAAAGTGTAAAAAAGTCAATGAGTCATCAACAGAAGGGATACTATTGATATACTCTCTAGCCTATTTATCCTAGGTTCAAGAAACATAATGAAAATGTGTTCTTTTACTGTTATGGTAATCAAACTTAATTGTTCACATCAATGATTGAAAAAAAAAACAGATAAGGTGTTTTTATCACTACCTTTAAGAGTAAGTATGATTGATGGTTATTATATTACTATTAGGATTCATTATTGTGACTAAAAGTTATAGGGTTCTTAAATAAAGAATTCATTTTGATTTTCTTATTTAATGGGATAAGAGTTTCATGGAGAAGGCTTAATGGCTTAGAAGACTGGCATTAAGGATAAGGCAAACAAGAATGGGTTGAGATATGAATAATGATGTTCTTTCCTTTCATACTAGAGATGAAAATACAACAATTAGAGCTAAAGATGATAAAATTACTACCCTTAAAGGAGAACTCAAAATTTTAAAGTCTAGGGTAAAGGAATAACATAAATGTTGCAAGAAGATAAAGATGCAATGGCACATGATTTTGGTGATAAGGTTATTGATATTATTCTTTTCTTTATGTATTATATATGAAACGTGTTAATTGCTGATAAAGTATGCTAACTATAATGTCAAATGTTTAATTTATGTAAAAGACTAATTTTTTTATGATGACATAAAATGGTTTAAAGTTGTATATCATTGTATTGTTGGTGTTTAAGATATTATATTGATATAGATAGGAATTTAGCATGATCAAAAATCATTTGCCTCAATAACAATAAAATATGTGCATTTATGATTACAAGTAATAGAGGCAAATAAGAACTCCATAGAAAATAGGAAAAACCCATACTTGGGCCCCTAAACTTTTTATGTTTTTTTAATTAACCCATTCAACTTAGAAACATAACTTCTAGACCCTTCAACTCTTCAAATTTATGTCATGTTCATCTTTATTGATAAAACTGTTAGGAGCTTAATACAAATATAGATAAATATTGTCATAATGTTTTTTTTTTGTCAAATTTCATCCTAGTTGTAAATGTAATTAGTTGAAAATAAAATAATTTTATAATTAGCTAAATAAGAAGTTGAGATTTCATAATTTGAAAATTCATTCCCTTTTTTCTTTCCTACCAAATCTGAGCAATTAAGGGCAAATAGTGACAAATTCCTAACCTAGTCATATGACCCAATCACACTCACCTGCATGGTACAGGGGCACAAAGATCATGTAACAGTTGAAGATGAATCCCAACTTCGATACAAGGGTCATCTTCTTCATAAGGCTATCAATCCTAACACTATTGAATGAAACTTTAAAACAAGGTCTAGTTAGAGAGGGAAAAAGACAATCAAAGTGGTGTTCATTCAATCGATAAAACATGTACCTTCACTCTAACTTTGATCTTCTAGAGCAATTATAAGAAAAGAGAGGGAAACATAAGTTAGTTTTTATAGTATTTATAGTCATAGCCCTTTCTTACTTATTAGGATTTAAGTCTATTATGTTAGTTTTGTCATTTTGAATTGGGACTCCTTCTGGTTGAAATAAAAGAATTACCATGTTTTTTACTAGCTTCTCTCTTTTCTTTGAGCAAATAACTAAAAGAAAGTCCTCACTTACCCTTAAACTATTTCCCTATTTTTTTCTCTTATATGAGGAGCTTATGTTTTGCACAAAAAAACAAGTGATGGTTCTGTTAATTAAGGTGCTCATAAGATTAATTTGTAGAGTTGAGGAACTTAAAAGTTATATTTAAATTTTTTCTTAGAAAATATGTACTTGGAATTGAGTATAAAATTTTGTTAATAATAAGTAACAATTAAGTACTTGCATTTAACACAATGAATGTCATATACATATCAACTAAAAAGTGACTTTGGCAAATCTAAAAATCATTTAACAATATAATTTATAATTTTTTAATAAAATAAATGTCATATACATCAAAACCAAAAAGTGATTATGATAAATCTAGCAACTTTAAACAATTGCCTACAACAAAATGAATGTCATATATATATATATATATATATATATATA
>CATIWR010465443.1:0-26501 GCA_949677035.1 Omphalea diandra | reverse complement strand
TAATTGAATTCAATGTGTGTGTATGAAAATTTTATAATTTGATTATGTGCTATTACATGTCTATATGATTGAAAGGTTACATTTTACATGAAAATATAAGTCAAGTGAGAATGATTGAATTGTTACATGTTACATGGGTATAATATGATTATGTTCTATTACATGTATATATGATTGGATTTTTACATGTTACATGGGAATAAAGGCCAAGTGAGAATCAAATGCTCTTAACGATTACTTGATATATCATTTGTGAATAAGCACTTGCATATGGAACTAAAAAGGCGTTGTGACCGACTTGTCAAACACTTGCAAATCACAGGAAGATGGACCAACGGGTCCCAAATCATATGTCAAAAGAATTACAGGAAGATGGACTAATAGGTCTCAAATCATATGTCAAATGAATTACAGGAAGATGGACCAATAGGTCCCAAATCATATGTTACATGAATCACATGAATATCCCAGGAGCAATGTCTGCCTTGCTCGGTCATGACAAAAACAAAGTTATTGCATTTGCACTTGCATAGTTAATTGTTATATTTGCAATGTATCTTAATGATATTTGATTATGGATTATGCCATGAGAATTTGATTATTGTTTTTATTCACTGAGTCGCGACTCACCAAATCGTAAAATTTTTTTCAAATACTGAAAAATAGGAATTGGACACTTTGGTGCTTTCAGTTTTACATTGAGACATATGGACCACAGGTCATCGGCTGAATCTAAACTCTCTCTCTCCTTGTGTCATATACATATATGTACATCAAATAAATGCTTGATTGTGTGTGTAGGATTGTTAAACCTTTATGCATATGTATTTTGGACATGAATGATATGAGTTATGTAAATGAATATGGTTGTTACAATCCACTCACAACTCATGTCACATTTTGATGGAACTAACTATACTCATTGGAAGTATAGGATGGAGATCTACCTTGACATGGATGTGGTGGACCTTTGGGATGTAGTCAATAAAGAATGGAAGCCACCCACAAAGGTTGTGGATGGTAGTGAAGAGTTTATCCCAATGGAGGAATGGATTGAAGCACATAGAAAGTCCAATGGGAGAAACAAAAGAGCAATGGCCATTCTCTTAAGCTCCCTCTTTAGAGAAAAGATTGGGAGAGTACAACATTGTCAAACTGCACATGCAATTTGGAAGACCTTAGAGAATTATCATAAAGGCGCTACTCTTGTCAAGTCAAGCCATTTGGAGATGTATGTCACCGAATGGGAACTCTTCAAGATGAAGGACAATGAGACCATCACATAAATGACCAACCGACTCTTATCCATTGTCTCCAACGTCAAGAAGTTCGGAAAAGCTCTCACCTTGTATGAGATAAACACCAAAATCCTTAAAACTCTTCCACTTGACAAATTTGGTGCTAGAGTGTGCAGCATACAAGAATCCAATCAGGAGATTGGAAAGGTCCCATCCAATGTGCTAATAGGCAAACTCTTGACTCATGAGTTGGCCTTACAAAAGGATGAGCAAATGAAGAAGTTAAGGGGCCAAGGAGAAAAACCTGAAAAGAGAACCATAACTCTTAAAGCATTTTCATTCTTTTCTTCTCTTGATCAACTCCTTTGTCCTTCTTAAAAGCATTGCTAGCTCCTCTTCTTCCTCGTCACTTTCTTCATCGCTTGAAGTTATTTATACCTCTTTCTTCTTTGTTGAATACTTAAGAGCTAGAGTTATTCTTTCCTTTTCTTGTTTATCTCCTTGGCCTCTTAGCTTCTTCATTTGTTCATCCTTTTGTAAGGCCAACTCATGAGTCAAGAGTTTGCCTATCAACATGTCGATTGGAACCTTCCTAATTTCTAGATTAGACTATTATATGATGCAAACTCTAGCACCAAATTTATCTAGAGGAAGAGTTTTAAGGATTTTTATGTTTACCTCATAGTTGGTGAGAGCTCTTCCAAATTTCTTCATATTGGTGACAATGGACAAGAGCCTATTTGTCATTTCCATGATGCTCTAATTATCCTTCATCATGAAGAGTTCCCATTCGGTGACATACATATCCAAACGGCTTGATTTGACTAGAGTTGTGCCTTCATGATAGTTCTCTAAAGTCTTCCAAATGGCATGTGCAGTTTGACAGTGTTACACTCTTCCAATATCTTCTCTAGAGAGAGAGCTTAGACGAATGGCCATTGCTCTTTTGTTGTTGCCATTTGATATCCGGTGAGCTTCAACCCATTATTCTCTTAGGATAAGTTCTTTAATTCCATCCACTACTTTAGTGGGTGGCTTCCATTCGTTGATAACCATATTCCAAAGGTCCACCACATATGTGTCAAGGTAGATTTCCATTCTATACTTCCAATGAGTATAGTCAGAACCATTAAAGTAAGGCTTAAGGTGTGAGTGGATTCCTTCTTGTGCCATGATCTTTTACTCACCAATAAAGGTTTGTTTGAGTGTTTTAGTCTCTGATACTACTTGTTGGCCCGATGCACTAGGAAGGGGGGGGGTTGAATTAGTCTATAAAAATTAAAACAAGAAGATAGGTAAGAGAATGAGTAAAAAGTAGACACAAGATTTATAGTGGTTCGGGTATAATTGACCCTACGTCCACTCCCTAATTCTCAGCAATTTGATGTTCCACTATCTACCAATGGTGTTTTCAAGCTCACACCAAACTTTTACACTTGTGTTTAAAGGCTCACACAACAACCCTTACACTTGTGTTTTTGAGGCTCACACAATAACTTTTACACTTGTGTTTTTACAGGCTCACATAACAACCTCTCTTAATGTTTTTATAGGCTACACTATAACCTTTACAAATGGTGTTTATGCTCATACCAAACAATCTATAAAAGAATAGAAAAGATTGGGTAGCAAAATTGCAAGAGTTTGATTACAAAGTTATCAATTCTCTTGCATTTACATTTGTTTAATGAGGTATTTATAGTCTCTACCAACCAAAGAAACTTTGTAATAAAACTAGTATAAAATCTTCAAGGTATGTTAGACAGATTCTGCTTTAATTGCTTGTCAGACCGAAGTCGCGATCGCTACTGCTTATTTGTGATCACAAATTCCAAATTTTCATAGGGAGCCAAAACTTACGGCGAAAAACTCCATTTGTGTCTAACAGCTAGTCCACTTGTCTTTTTGCCATTGGTTCACCAGGAAAATATAGCTGTTGCATTTTTTTTTGCTAACAAAAGTAGCGGTAGCAAATTTCTTTGTGCAGGCCGTGACTTAAGACGCGAATACATCTGTCAGAAATTGCATCTTCCACTTCACAAATTGTGGTCACTACCAACAAGTTGCCTTTGTAATTTTGGTCTTCTAATGATTACCTGGGACATTTGTCAAGCTTTGATTATGGACTTGTTTCCCTCTTGAGGCTTTTTGAAAATCGCGATCACGACTTTAACGCTACATAGACCCCAAATCAGTTTGTCACATTTGGGCTTCTTCTTTTGGGTGAGTCACGGTTGAAAATGGCTCCGCGATTTCGCTTGTCTAATTTCTAGCAAGTCTTCACATGGATCGCGGTCGCGAATCTGAGATTGTGGTCGTGATTTATAAGTCAACTTGGAATTTAAGAGCTCCATCCAACTTCACTTGAAGATCCTATAAATTTCTGCAAAACAACACTTAAAAAAACCATTAATAATGATCAATCTCCTTTGTCAAGATCAAAAGAGTTCCTAGACCTAGGATTAACCCTCCTAGCCCAATAGCTTACTATATATGTGAGATAATAACATATGTTTATTTGGTCTATTACCTTTATCTTGCTATTTAATGAGATTGCAAAAGTATTATGAATAACTTATAATTCATTATCATCATGCAATAATAACTATTGCATTTGTCACAATGTTTATGCCTTAAACCTAAAAAACTCTACCATTGTTTTACATAACTTGCTCTAATGTCTTTACTAAAAATTTTCCAAATCTCTCTAGATTGAAAATCCAATTTGAGTTCACTTACAGGAGCAAAATGCCTAAGTATTTGCTCATAATGATATATTTTAGATTTTTTATGGGCAAAGCAACTTGAAATACGTATATTTAGAAAATATGATTTCAAATTTGATCTTAATGGGAAATGATAAAAACTAATAAGCATAGCATTGTTAATATAAGCATAACATTTTGTGTTCTTGTATGCAAAGCTATGTAGGTTGGCCCTAATGCACCAAGAAGGGGATTAGATTAGTGAAAAATTAACATTTTGGGTTTGGAATATATTAAAAGGTGTTAAGAGGGAAGAGTGGAAGCTGACAAATAAAATTTTATAGTGGTTCAGGTGTTAATGAAGCCTATATCCATTTTCTAATATCGAATTCGGATTTCACTATCTCCATTACATCTACAAGAAGTTTTCCATGCTCACTCTTAGTTTTTTTTTTCTTACACTAAATCTTTTATACTTGTGTTTAAGGATCATACATAATTTTACAAGAGTTTTCCCATACCTAGGCTAACTTTCAAACCCAATATATAAGTGTTTAGGATCACACTCAAACCTTAATGATCATTAAAAGCTCTATAACAACTCAAAAGTATAATAAATGTAATTTAAGGTTTTGAGAAATGAAATTACAAGAGTTTGCCCACAAATGAAGTTAGTTATCTTGCATTGAAGGTTTTTGGAAGGGGTATTATAATCCTTAACCACCAAATGGCTGTTATAAAGGAGTTAAAAGTAAATCTCCCATTAAGAGATAGGAATGTAGCATCAAATGCATTATCAAAGTAAGATCACGATAGCTACGTTTCAATTACAATTGCAAACTCCTTTTCGTGATGAGGAGAAATATTTTTTGTCACTATATTCAAATGTGTCTAATGGCTAGTGACATATGACACTTCCTGGGACGCTCTGTGGCAAGTAATTGTGCTGATTTTTTTTATAAGTCATTTTAGCATATATTTTAGATTAGAAATTAGGAGTTTTTCTTTTTTTTTTATAGTATTTTTATGTTGGACTAAGTTAAGTTAATTTTTTATCTCTTTTATAGTCTTTTTGTATTGAAGTAAGTTAATTTTATGTCCTTTTTATGTTCACGCAGGAAATTCTCGAAAAAGAAACCAAATTACAATTTTCAATAGTGTTGCATGGGCTATATGTGGCCCATGAAAAGGACCATATAGAGATACAGAGTTGACCAGTTAGCAGAGCAAAATCACATAAGCAATTAAGTGTATAGGTTATTGTATGTCCCATGCATCGGGCCATACAAAATGTCAGATCCAGATTTTAAAACACAATGCGAGCTGCAATTTAAGATAGAGATTTGACCTATTTGGATAAAGATACCTGAACAAGAAAAGAGGAGATCTTTAGAGTAGAAAAGTGGATCTACATCTAAACCAAATAAAATAAGAAAGATTTTGTGAAGATTGGAAATATCTTATCTTAGGGTTTTCATTGTTTTTGTTTAGTAATACTCTTTTTTTACATATTCTTCTACTTAATTCAATGGATTCTTTTTTCTTTGTTTCTTTTTCTTCTTATAGGATGAACTAATCTTCAATTCTAGGGATTAGGGTGAAAGCCAATATTCATTTCATGAATCTATGAAGTAATTTTTGCTTTAATTGAGTTAGGTGTCTTGATTTGATATGTTTGAGTATGTATGAATGGTCGTATATATGCAATGTTTGAGATTCTAGATGATGAAATGAGAGTGAAAATCTAAGGTTAGTCCTAACACATTAAACTAGAAGATTGAAACCACGAGAGTATACTTGACTTTTAGAGATATTCAGTGATTGTTCATGGAACTTAATGCATTATTGGATTTTGTGACTATGAGATTAGGCATAATTTCAGTAATAATAGACTCAATTTTACTCGAAAGAAATTATTGGGTTAATTAAGAAAATCCATCTTAAAGCACAACTCCAATCTCAATTGAAATAATTATTGGGCTAATTAAGAAAATCCATCTTCAAGCATAACTCCAATCTCAATTGAAATAATTATCTTAATATATTTATGGAATGGTATTATGGTGTATCTGAATTCCCAAGAAATCATTGTCATAAGAGTTTCTTTTAATTTAATTTCAATTTTGTTTAATTACTTTTGCAATTTCAGTTTTTATTTATCATCCCTTCGTTCTTCAGTTGTTAGATGATAGAAAAATTTCGTTCTCTAGTACTTATGAAACAATCCCCATAGGAATGATCTTTACTTATCATTATATTGCTTGAAGTGATTTGTGCATTTGCAAGGGTTACATACGCAATAATTTTCACCTAATGGAAAGCTGTGGTCATGAAGTGAAATTCCTAGTTGTAATATTCATTTCATATGCTAGATCACAATTGTGATATTGACTATGAAACAACCTATGTCCTTGGTGACTTGTAAATCTAATATGTCCTTGGTGACTTGTAAATCTAATGTATCTTGGTTGCGATCTACACGCTTGGTTGAGTTTTAGTTGTGATTTATGATCTTGGGGGCTACTTTTTAGTTCCCAGTTATGACTTAGAAATTTTGTTAAGTTTTTTGTGGTCCTTCCTTTTCTAATCTTATAATTTGCAAAATAGACACTTGATGGAAATATTAGTATCATTCAGTTCAATTGTCAAAATCAAAATAGAGATTGACTAAGTTAAAAACCTCAGTTAGGTCAACAATGTAGTTAATGCAATTTGTTATTAATAAAAAACTGCCTTAGCATCATAATAGTTGTATTGGCATATGTAATGGCCTCAATTTTACACTAGGTGACCATAACCACAATAAGTACCACTGATGCAACTATGATTTTAAAATGTGTCTTACCTTGTTGTATTTATGAATGCCTAGTTTGATGTTGATATGGACATGCTTCTATTATAAAAAGCCTACCTAGATAGTTATGAAGGATTACATTATCTTTTTCTTAGGAAATTGTTTTACATTAAGATGTTCAATATAAACACTTTAGCTTCAAAAGGGAGGATAATTCTTTTAAGTTATTGGAACTCCATTCATGTTTCACAGATTGAGGACTACCCTAAAGTAATAATTGTGCTTATTCATAACCATGGAACCTATGTATAGGGGAGAATCATGGATGAGTGCCAAAAGTTAGGTTGTGTTCTCTTATTAAATGGATTAAAGGAAGTTGTTACCTCCACATAATTTTATTTAATTTTCTTTTAGTTATTCAATGTGTACTATCATTAGCATATGTTGAAAGTAAGTTTAATATATACTTTTTTAATAAAAATGGTTTGATTAATGCAAGAATTTATTAATATTATGAAGGTTTTTCAATTCATGTGTATTCCAAAGTCATGAAAGTTCTAATGTATAACTAAGTGAGTAATACAGTTAAATGAACACGTGTTGTATTGGAAGTATTGCAAATACTTTGAAGGTGCAAATAATTTGAATTGGTCATATAAATGTGGAAGATAGCTTCAATTTTTAAACTAAAGGTATAGTTTAAACTCTTTTTGAAGGCTACTTTCCAATTCTCATTTTTTAAAATTTTTTCCTATTAGCTATTGTTGAATTAGGTAATTATCCTTCACAAGCTCTCTTATTCTCATTATAATCATATAATATGAGGCACTTATAGTGAAAAGCTCAAGCATTTGACTATGGAATCCTTACTGCCATTAGTTTGCTCAATTAAGCCTTAATTTTATTTTCTTGGGGTTTATTATATAGATATTTTTATTTTTTGTTCTACAGTATTTTATTTAAGTTGCATCTAAAGAAAGGTTAGAGTTACTAAATCCTTCTTACTTTGTCCCAAGACATACTAGACCTACATCTCTCTTTCTTTTTTTTTTTTTTTTGATTTTCTCCTTTAACTTAGATATACTTAACCTTCTATTTTGTGGTGATCAAGAATGCGCATGCTTAACTAATTTTAAGTGTCTACTAATTGTTATGCCCACCTTTTTTTAATGCACCTGTAGGTGCAATTGTACTAAACTTAAAGGACCTTGGAATTTCTAATAGTTAGAAAAAAAAAATAAAACCAAAGTTTTACATGGGCTTTTTTGAGAAATATATAATATGACATCTTGTTTTTTACTTTTGGATGTTTTTCTCTTATACAAGACTAACTAGCATTGTAAGATCATATATTTGAGAGATATACCAAATGGCTATATTTCAATGGTTTTAGAACACATTATACTACATGCATCTTATTTGTATTAGGTAGATTTTACTTCCCATATATCATTTCTTGAGTGGTTAATTCTTATTTAGTTTCTTATTTCTTTTCAAAATATAAATTTTTTTTGTTCCTTTCAAATTGATAATGGAAACTTTTTGGATGAATGTTATCACTATCAATTTAAGGTTGTTATCAAACTTCAACAATTGGGTTTCAGTTGATCTGCTCCAAACGATGGTGCAATTTAGAATGTCAAAGGAAATCTAAGCAATAATGGAAATTAAAAACATCAATAAGATGGACATCATGAAATTGAGCATTTGACAACTACCAATTATAGTTCTTGAAGTATTAGCCTTGTCATTACTAACATTCAAGATTTTTTCTATTGATAAGTCAAGTATTCATTAACACCAATCCTAAATAAAATTGATGTGAACTTGTAGCTATCAAAATTGCATTCTTCACTTTCTAAAGTATTTTATTCACAATGTTGCATTATTCTCAATATTGAAGGGACTATTACTCCGATATCATTTGGTGTTAATGTTCTTTTTTCATATGTTTGTGATAATGTTGGGAGGTATTTGTCTATAATATATGAAACTATAGAAACTCAAGATGATATAAGATTGTTGAATTTCAAATAAGACTTTGGGTTTCAAGTTTTCTTATGTTTGAATTTGTCAAGTGAATATCCATTTGCATTGACACAATAATTTATGCTTTTATTGCGATTAAGTTTTAGTTGATTTTTGATGAATGTTACCTAAAGATGATGTGTTTATAATCAAGCGTAATCAAGTTGAGTGAAACCAATCTAGTGATATACTATAACTTGGCTCAACTTAAAAACATGAGGCGCAAAACTCAACTCAAACTTAATTGAGCTTAATATGATATTAGAGTTATGAGTTTAGATGTGGTATGAGGTTTGATGTAACTAATGCAATAATAGAATATGCTTTCTAGTCATATTTAGTTTTTTCGATTAAGGGTTGATGATTTGATAAAGTAAACAATTAGAATTAGTAACTCATAGTGCATTTTTTTTCTCTTTTCCTTAAGGTGTTTATTATACTTATGCTGCTTAAAGTTCAAGAGACTCCTTAAAACTATTAAAATTGTGTAGGTTAAATATGAAATGTCTAAAAGAGTTATTAGAGTTGTGCTTATTCCATTAGATGATGCAAGGAACAAGGAGGCAATTGTAGCTTAGGTCTTTAATGTCAAAGCAATGATAAGAGTTTATCAAAAGAGCATTTCATTGAAACAATTGCAAAATCAAAAAATGGATTAAAAACTTGTGAAGATGCAAATGAACCAAATATGAAGCTTGTCTTTCGATATTGTTACAATTGAACTATGTGGGGTCAAAGAGTTTATCGAAAAAGCATTGCCTTGAAACAATTGCAAGTACTAAAAAATATGGATTGAGAACTTGTCAAGATGCGAATGAACCTAATATGATGCTTGTCTTTTGATATTGTTATAATCGAACTATGAGGGGTCATGTGTGGAGAACATTATTTAAGAATAATAAATTGGAAGTAGTTTTTGATGTTATACTAGAAGCACTAAAGATGTCACATTCTTTGATCATCAAAATATTAATCATTATCGTATTTAATTTTCATCGAAATCACCATATGATGCCAAAAATCACTTTTTGGTGTCACCTATCAAAGTATCTAGATTACTCTTCACACAACTTTATGAATGAATCAAACAATAATCTAAAAACTTGCTTGCTAAAATTGTATTCTTTTATTTGATTGTGTAAAACATTATATATTGATTATGAAATGAGTGATGTCTTCCTACTGCACCATGCATACTTTAGAACTCTTTGATCTTTCTTGTTTGTGGGTGGTTTTAACTACAGATCCTTTTTTATTCTGTTTGCTAATTGGTTTCATTGCGTCTTAGTCTCCTATTGATATGTTTATCTAAATTTGTTAAGTTGGATATCAATGGACAACTTGTGCATGTATTCAAAGTCAACTATTAGTCTTTCTCAATTTATTTGGCTAAATGAAATTTTTTTTTTTGGTGTGTGAGGACTCAAGATCAATCTTTCATTAAATGTTTAATAAATAAAAAAAATTAGAACCATTTTATTTTTTAACTTTTGTATCCAAATTGTTCAAAATCGTAATTAAAATTAAGGGAAAAGATTTATATCATTTGTTAAAATTGCTATTATATTACTATCATGCAAATTATAAAATTATTTTTGAGATCCAAAACTTATTATAATTTTTTAAAAAATTATTTGGTAATTTTTTAAAAATTATCTGAAATTTGTTATCAATTAAAATATTAAGCTCACATTTTTTTTAAAATTTTAGCTAATTATGAATATTATAATGAAATATGTAACTTTTTAAAGTGAAAAGACCAAACAACATAAATCTCTCAAATTAATTTGCACTATGAATACATTTTGGAAATAACTAATTATTTTAAAAGATTTAAATACAGTGGTGAAAATTTAAATAAAAGGTTTAAGTTTTTAATGTCATTTAGCCTCCATTCTATAATTTTCATAGTGATAAAAAATTCTTCTATATTATAGGACTAAAAAAAGAACTCTTTGTGTTCTTGATTGTGCATGGTTACTCCATAAAATAGTGAATGTCATTTCTATGTTGTTATTTACTCTGTCTAGCTGCGGGTGTAGACATATTCTGGTGACAATAGATTAGCTCAAAGGTTTATATTTGGAAAGGCAAACTATGGAGACTTGAGAAAATATTTGTCTGGTTTTTTTTTTTATGCCAATGTTGGATAAAGTTAATAGATGTTTGCTATTGTATTTCCAATATGCTTTTAACTTGGCATAGGGAAGACATCAGTATTCACTTCTCTTGCTTGCTTGCAGAACAAAAAAGAAAGACAGTTTGAGACACTTGAACATCTTGTAATGTTTGTGCTCCTAAAATTAGTACCAGCAGTAACTTGTGTTGCTCATTCAGTCAATATATTGTTTGAGTTTAATGTAATATCCATTTGCATTAGCATATTAATTTATGCTTTTTATTGCATCCTAAACCCAACTTCCTTGTGGTAGGGATGATATTCCTAATAAAAAAAGACCCTAGTTTTAAATCTCACTAACAAGCGTTTGGCTTAACAGTAGGGTGACAAAGTTTATCCATATCCATTTACCCACTAAGATCCACCCTTTAAAAGATGGGTATGAGTAGGAAATGGATAAATTATAGTTTAAATGTGTATTACATGGGTTATACCCATTTAACCTTATTACTATAAAGATAAATATGGGTTGGGTAAAGATACTCATTTAATACCCATTTAAAAAATGAAAAAATAGATAAATAATATTAAAAATATTTTAAAAATAAAAAATAATATAATATGATACAATAATTATAAATATTTTTGATATTTAAACTTTAAGTAAAAAAATATAAATCTTAAAATTTTTTAAATTTATCACACAACAATATAATTTTGTTAAATTGATTTTATTCAATCATTGATTTTGATAAATTATTTTAAATTTACTTAATTTTTGGTAATTTTTAATAAAATTTCAATTTTATCCATATATTAGAAACTCAAAATAATTAAATAGTTTTAGTGGCAATTAAAAAATTAGTAATTACTAATTTAGGATCAAGAATAATAACATAATCGTGCATAAATTTGTCTAAATTATTATTTTTTTTTTTGAAAAAAAAAAAAACAAAGTATATAATCAATAAAAGAAAATAACATTGGTGGTAATGGAGAAAAATGCGAGCCGAAAAGTCCAAATGTAACCAAACCATATAGAGGTCAATCGAAACTAGCTCAGCATCAACCACCATCCTAATGCCTTCATTTTTCTCTTTTGAAATCGCCCCTCTTTCTTTAAAAATACCTATCATCCGTAAAATGGGTCATTCTAAAATACCTTTAGTAAAATAAAAAAATAATATTTCTTATAGTATTTGATATTATCACTAGATTTATTTGTTTAAAAAGATCAAAATTTTTTAAATTTAATTTGAATAAAATCAAAGTAAATTTCTATTTTTGACCAAATTCAATTTATTTTGAAGAAAATAATTTATCAAAAATTAAAAGATATAATATAATAAAAATAATTGTTTTATTTAAAACTAATCTTATTTTAAATAATATATTTACATCTTTTTATATTTTTTATTAAATTTTTACTAACATCTATTTTTTGAACTATATATTAATCTAATTACATATAAATAATTTTATTTATTTGCTAGCATATAGATATAATTTTTTTTTTACTTAACTAAGTCACTCTACATTTGTTATACACGTAGTAACAAAATTTAAAAATTTTCAGCTTATTTATAAATAAATCATCAATTTTCTATTTTAATTAAAAACTTGAAATTTTAACTTTGCCTCATTTTAATGCAATCTTAATTAAAAAAAAATAAAATTGATATAAATTTATCAATAATTAAATTATTTTTCAATAGTATGAAGTTTCAAATATAAAAGATTTTATCATTTAAAGTCTTTTTTTTAGTTTTATATCAATAGTGAATTGAATTTAAGAGAATATAGAAGTTATTCTTGTTTATGAATCTATTTCAAATTAAAAAAAAATTAAGAATTTATTAATAATAAATAAAATATAAAATGAGCATATTTTGGACAAATATAAATTATAATATTATTTAAATTGTGTCTACAACTATTTAATTGCGATGATAATTTTAATAAAAATTAAATACAAAAAAAATTTAAAATCTAAACTCTATAATCTTAAAACATAAAATTTATAATCTTCTTCTCAAGTATAAAATCTAATAATTTGAATTTAAATATATTAAAAGTAAAAAATCTAAAAATAAAATTACGTCAATACTCTAAAAGTAAAATTTTATCTTACTCTAAAAGTAAAATTTTATCTTAATAAATAATAATTTATTATAACAAATAAATTAGTAAGAGATTTCTACATTTTAGTTGTTAGTGGAATCATAGTAATCTATTATAATTTTGATGATTATATTAAAAATGAAATCAATGTAACTTATGCATAATATAGTCAAATTATAATTTATTATAATAAAAAAAGATAAATCATTGCAATTCACATGAGATAGAGGAAATTATGATATTAATTTATTAAAATCAATAAATTAAGAATAAATTGATGTAAATTATATCGAATATAATGAAATTGTCATCTTAAACTTGCTATAATTCATAATTATATCTAATTGTTAAATCACAAATTTTCTTAATGAATCCGGTCGTGTCACATATGTGAGTTACACAAACTGTTGAATTAAATGCATTTTCTACTTCTAGATCAAACGATAATTGGATCCCTAAACTCCCTTACTGCAATTTGTTTGGATTCGTTTGGAGAACCAAATACTAAACGTAAATTGAAAACAGTAAATGATTGCAATAATGAAATTTAAAAATAGAACACTTGAAAAGTTAAAGAGACTACTTTGTATTGAATGATAGACATATTTGCAGTAAGAAAGCAAATATTTATTGACTAATATTGAGAATGAAAATAATAAACAAACTTAACTGTGAAAAAAAATCCAACAAAAAGCTTTGAGAAACTGAATGATAGGATTTTTGCAGTTGAAAAGGTTGATTAGCTTAAGTGTTGTCTATCAAATTGGATGTGTGTGATTTTATGTCCTTGGCTTTGTTGGGTAGTTTTCTTTTTATAGAGCCATAAAGAGTAACCTATATGCAAGTACTATTGCACATTCTCCACTTTATCTTGGTGCTCCACATTCTTCATTCAATAGCTTAGTGCATTAGTGGATCGGTGTTCCTTATTATTTAACTCATTTCCCTTTTTTTAGCCATTTTACCTAATTGTTTTCATGTTACTTTTCATATCCTCATTATACGTCTCTCACTTATCCACTAACTATTTGGTTTTAGCTCCACTCCAAGAAAAGTTTTTATTTAATTTTCAGTAAATAAAATTTATGTTTCTTTCTTTCATTAAATAAAAATCATTTAATAAAATAAAAATTATTTAATTAAATAATTTATCTAATGGGCTAAACTAAAATTATTGGACTAAGTTAAAAAAATATTTTAGGTGTAAACACTAATTAAATAAAATATTATATACGCATAGATAAGATTTTTCTCCAAATAATTTTATTGCAAATGAAATAACTTATCCAACTTTTAGTAGTGTAGACTGGAAATTAACTGGAACACTAAAAAATAATTTAAAAAATTATTATATATCACAAAGCATAAATTTGTTGTTGATAAACCAGCCAATCAACAAATTAATGAAAAAAAAATACAAATATAAAAGGTTTAATGTGCATCCTTGAGAAGCCATTGATTGATTGATACAGAAATCATGTATGAATGTTAATTTGAAGTTAATACATTGGTCCATTAAGATGGTATACTATGGTTGATCAGCTTTTCAACATTGTTCCTATATTCCTAATCAGGTCTAGGAGTATGTTTGGGCTTGCTATTATAAACATTTGATTTTATTGATTAAATTATCATGTTTTAGAATTTTAAACTATTCTTATTTATTTATAAAATAATTTAACTATATTTTTAACGTAATTTAATAAATAATAGTAAAATATTTAAAATGATCTTTTTTAAAAATCATTTTTACTACTAAAATTTAAAAAAAAAATTAATTAATTAAAAAATATTTTTAAAATTTTTATTCTAAGTCAGCTATTAGTAATGACAATGCTAAACACACATAAGCCAAATCATTCAAATAAGTTTCCAAGATAGTTTATTTTAATCATCTACTCACTAAATTATAACTAAAATTTTATTATAATTACTAAAAATCAATTGTATTCGCTTATATTACTCAAATATAATTATTATTTTAATTAACATAATTTAGTTAAATTAAAAATCTCAAGTCACTTTACTGCTAAATTACAATTAACACTAATATATTTGTTTTATAATTAAATAAATTGCAATTAAATTATTATCAAATAAATTACAAATTTGGTGTTTAAATTTTTAAATTTTATATTTGGGTGTCCAGATTTTTTTTTTATTCACTCAAGTGTTTGAACTAGTAAAATTATTTTCAATCAATATATATCATTAATTTCAGTCTAAATATTAGTTTTAAACAATTATTTATCATTTGTCAAACAATTGTATATAGCATTACCACATGTCATTATTTTATGTTATGTAATAAAAATTTGCCATATTAAAAAATTAAAATAAGAAATTAAAAAAATGATTGTTATATAAAAAATTTAAATAGGAAATTTAAAAAAACCTAAACAGGAAAAATTTTAAACATAAAGCTAAAACAAGATAAAAGAAATTTTTGAGTAATTAAAAAAATTTAAAAAGTAAAAATTCTAAATAATTTTTAAAAAGAAAATTAAAAAACTTAAAAATTAAAATTTATTTAAATAGGAAACTAAAATAAAAATTAATTATATTTATTGTTCAAAATTTTTTGAATATATAAGAATTAGTGGCAATATAATAAATTGTCAAGAATTATTTTGTTCAAATTTAATTATTTTTTCTTAAAACTATATTACACAGAATTGAAAATATAAATCGATAAACAATATTTTATTATAATTATCTCACACACATATATATAATTTATAATTATTTATTAATTTTATTTTTTATTATGAAATACTTACATTATTTGTTTGATTGACTATAAATAATTTATTTCATTCAAATTTAATAATTCTTGAAATTGTACTACGTAAAATTGAAACTATTAATCAATAGTTTTAATTATTACCTTAGCACATAATTAAATATTATTTAAAATATAATATAAAAACAACTTGTGCAACTCGCGGGTTTCTAACTAGTGCAGTATTTTTCTCCTATCCAAATGATCAGTGACTACCACGTGAAAATCTATCTAATTTTATACAAAATTCTATACATTATTTTAATTAGTTATGTATAGGTACATAATTTTTTACTTTAAATACAAAATTTGTTCTTTTATTTTTACTTTCTATATATATATTTTAACAAATTTTTTTTTATCACTATAAAATTTATTCAAATATCTACAGATAGTAAACAAAGAAATGAATAAATTTTGTATTTAAAAAGAAAAAATTATGTATCGAAATTTTAGATACATAATTAGTTGAAATAATATACAGAATCTTATATCAAGTCATATGAATATAATTGAGTTATGAATTTTACTAGCTCATATCAGAGAAAGCACCACGTTGAAAATGATTTTACCAGTTTAAACATTTGATTAAACAAAAAAATTGTCTAGACATCAAAATTGTAAAAATTAAAAGTTCAAACAGCAAATTTGTAATTTACCCAATTACCATTTGATATTAGTTTTATAGAATTTGTGCAATTATGATATCCTTAATTTAATTAAATTATGTTAATTAAAATTATAATCATATTTAAGTGATTAAATTGAATAAAATTAATTTTAAACAGTCATAATAAAATTTTAATTATAATTCAATGACCATTGATATAAATTATCTATGATTTCACAATAATAGCATAATTATTTTTTCTTTATATATATATATATATATATATATATATATATATATATATATATATATAAGAAAATTGTATAAAAAATTAATTTGCGATTTAGTTTTTTTTTTTTGAACCCTGACATATACTATGTGCTATACACATCAAGATACACCTTGACACATCAATTGACATATTAATTTTTAAAAATAATTATAAAATAGTATTATGTACTTTATTTTTTATTTAGATTATTATGATATTTTAATTTGTAAAATATAATATTTTATGTTATTTATTATTGATCATACGGGGAATAAATCAGAACATTATTTATAATGTTGATGTTGATGTGGCAAAATGATATAATTTAATGCTATCGATTAATTTTGATATAAAATTAGTATTTAGTTACTCTTTAAAAAATTAACTTAATAATTATGAGGTATAATATTGTATTTTTATTTTAAATTATTATATACAGTTTGATTAATTTTCTTGTTTTATAACTTTTTATTTTATTTGATGAGTGAAATCTACTTTAAAATATATATAAAATATAACTAAAAAAATTATGCAATTAGACCAATAAATCACCATTATAAATGATTTTAGTTGATTCATCACTTGTCTAATTAATAATGCATAGCACATTATATTATATTGGTAGAAATTAAAATATCAAGGTCCAAATAGAAAATACTAGAGAATACAATATTTTTTATTTTTTTAAAAAATATATGATGTATTAAAATAAATTTCATATCAGTATCTTAAATGACGTTATATAATTTATCATTTATATGATTAATGATGTGTATTATATAATACTAATTTAATATAAATTAAATTTTAAAATTTAAATAAAAAGTTAAATTATAAGATATTTTTATACTTTTTCTAAAAAATTAATAATTTACTCAAAAAGATTCACCTTATGATGAAAAAAAGCAAAAAATTCCATGGGCCCACATCCAAAAGAAATTTGACCATGGAAATCATCCTCACATGCTCTCAGGCTTCCGAGCTCCACACTCCTCATCAATCTTCTCTCCTTTTCCCACGATCCGTACTCTTATGACCGACAATATATATTTGAAATTCAATTTGCTCATCATCTTAATTTTTTGTCCATCTGGCCAAAACTTAATACTAACACTATGTTTTAGAAATTAAATAGGAAGAAAAAAATAAAAAAATAAATTTTATTTTTTTTTCTCATGTTTAGATTAAAAAGAGAGAAAAGAAAAAAAATTTATTTTCCCCTTCTCATATTTGAATAAAAAAGAAGGAAAAAAAATTCTTATTTCATGTATTTTCTATTTTATCTTTTATTTAAGAAAATAAATAATATATACTTACTAAAAAAATTAGAACAAAAAATTAAACAAAAAAATACTAATATTAAACATAATAAATCACTACTTTCAAAATTATAATTGTTCAATTTTCACTTCAGATATAAATTTTGGATATAGAATATCTTTACTTTAGATATAGAACGTATTTATTTTTTGTACAAAATTTGAAAAAATTTTATAAATTCCATACATACAAAATTTTTTTCATTTTACATATAAAATTTGTTTAAATTATATATACACTTGAATTAATTTTGTTTCTTATTTGTTCAAAAAGAAAAAAAAAACTATAGCTTCCAAATTATTTGAAGAAAAAAGAAAAAAATTATAGCAACCAAAACACTCAAATATTTTTTTTTTCATTTTTTGTACAAATTTGAAGAAAAAAAATATTTGAACTAATTCTATTTTTTATTTGAAGAAAAAAAGAAAAAATTTGTAGTACCTAAATCACTCAAACATTTATTTATTTTCTATACAGAATTTAAAAAAAAATACATTTGAACAAAATTCGTTTCTTATAAAAAAAATTATGCCACTAAAACATTATCACAATACAAAAATGAAAAAAAAAAATCAAGGTGAAAAAAAAAATATTCCACTTGAGTGCAACATTACTGTGCGACACCTACACTTTTCCAATCAAACACAACAACAAAAAAAAGTTAAGATGTGGGCCCAATGCATAAATTGCCCCTTAAACTATTTATGATTGATCACTTTAATACTTCACCTTTGATTTTAATCAATTTAACACTTTAATTTTATTTTTAATCTATTAAATCACTATAATTTTATTTATGGCCAATTATATATAGCTTGTTGATGTCATTAATTATGTGTGTAAATAACGCAGAGTAAGTAGTGTGAAATAATCAATTTCTTTGAACTTTTATTTTAATTGGACTATAATACCCTTTTATTTCTTTACCTTTAGTATTTTGTCTTTTATGTTCTTCATCTCACAATTCACCATTGTAGAGCACAAACCACCAGCAACATCAACGACTCGTGGATTTTTTTACCACTACAATCAAAGCAGATGGAGCAATTTCTTTGCGATTAGTTATTGAACCCAACACAGTCTATCTTCAAGGGGTTCAGAGCCATTTTCTCTCTCCACGACCTCAAAGGCCCTACTCCCTTCAATCCCTTATCCATGGTTTAATAGGAACAAAAAGTTGTAGTCTAGAATGGTGGGAACAAAAAGTGGAAGCCAATGCCAAAGCACTAGTTTGAATGCCAATGGTGGAAATTTTGTAGAATGGCAATCTTTCATTGAGTCATCTATTATCTCCTCTCATCTCCATAAACGGCTAGCCCAATCAAAAGTACCCATGAAAGTGATGACTAAAGCCCCTAATCATGTGGTAGAGTAGGATGATCTATGAAGCTATTGATATGCCATCTCTCATGAATTATAAATTCTCATCTCCACTAACAACGCTTCATCAAAATGATGGCATAGGTTTTTAGATTCTTGTTCATTCATTGGGTTTGGTGCAGATTATGATGCCACCTCAAATTCAATTTATGAGATATTTAAGGAGAATTTTTTTCTTTCATAGAAACTAAGGGTGAGATTCATGATGCATTTGCACAGTGTATTAGAAGACTCTTAAGTGCGGTTTTGGCAAAATTGATTCTACAAAAACGAGTACGAGTAACATCATGGGCAATGCAAAAAAGGGTTTTATTGACATTGGAGATTTGTATGCTGAAGAAGAAAGGGATTTTTTGGTGACAATCAATATTCTAATTGATAGGTCTAGTGATCAGATGTCATCGCTAAAGGTTGGATGCGTCTACAGAGATCCCATTACAAAGATGTGGTGACTTTGAAGAAAGCTAATCAAGTAAATATCTAGAAGCCTGAAATGATTGGAGAACGAGTAGTGTTAATAAAGTTGGACAGGCAGTGAAATAGGTTTTGTGCAGTAGAGGCGATGGTTGATACTATAGTTGTTGTTGAGAATGGTGACCTAGCTCATGCAACGAAATAGTCCTCAATTGTCCTGTGATGAAAATAAGTTTAATTTTGGCAAATTAACTAGTTATTTTAGTCCAATCAATTAAATATGTTATGAGTATAGAGCATGAATCTCACTTTAATCTCAAAACTTAAAGAGGTGTTTAATTGACTAAAAGTAATAAGGTTAAGTGTTAAATTGGTTAAAATTGAAATTGAGTGTTAAAGTGACAAATCACAAATAGTTTAAGGGGGCAATATATGCATTTGGCCTTACGATGTGTTATTCGAGAAAAAAAAAATTATTAAACGGCGTCGTTTTTACGTGCAAGAGGATTAAATGACACGGAAGTCATTTAACTTATGAGGCATGGGCCGGTATGGTATTCACCGACCTTCTCGTGCTTTTGATTTTTTGAATCGAAAATAGACGACAGAAAATAGCTCTGTATAGCAATAATAGTTGAATAATTCAATTAATCAGCTTTCTTCTCCATTTTTCTTTTTTCTTCTATATATTTTACTCTCTTCGTCTTCACCGTCTTCTCGCTTCTTTCTGTTCACCACCACCACCAGGTAAACAAAATTCTTTGTGGATTTAATCAGTTATATAATAGGTGGTCGATTGAATGATTTTTAAAGTTATGATGTAGATTTTTAATTTTTACTAATATTCGCGTTAATCAGTGAATCTAGGACTGGGAAAACCCTATCTCCCCATTTGATTCATCTACGTGAAAAAGTTCAAATTTTGGTAATCTTGATCAAAACCCTATTTGAGATTCTCTTTTTTTTTTCGCATTTTGTTGTCTATATATGTATACTGGTAATTTTGATTGAAAACCCTATTCAAGATTCTGTCTTTTTCGTGCAGTTTAGTCTCAAACATTGGTAATTGTGATTGAAAGCCAGTCAAGATTCTGTTTTTCTTTTGTTGCAGTTTGGTGTGTGCGTGTATAAAGATGCCGGCTACAGCAGGAAGGGTTCGCATGCCAGCGAACAATAGGGTGCACAGTAGTGCTGCCCTGCAGACCCATGGAATATGGCAAAGTGCGATTGGGTATGACCCATATGCACCCACCAATAAGGATGAATCCAAGAATTCTTCCCAGCAGAAGTCTTCAAATGTTGAGCCTGATGCTGAGAATGCTTATGTTAACTTTCAGGGCCTTCTTGCTCTTGCCCGGATCACAGGTTCCAATGCTGATGAGGCTCGTGGTGCTTGCAAGAAATGTGGCCGTGTTGGGCACCTTGCTTTTCAGTGTAGGAATTTTTTGAGTATTAAGGATGAGAATAAGGAGAAAGACCCAGAAGCAATACAGGCTGCAGTTTTGTCTGGGTTGGAAAAGATCAAGGGTAATGGGAAAACTGCTGCTGCAAGCAAGGACGAGAGTGAGGAAGAGGAGGAAGAGAGTGATACTTCTGATTCTGAGGTGGATTCAGAGATGGAAAGAATTATTGCTGAAAGGTATGGTAAGAAGAGCAGTCTTAAGAGGAGATCATTGAGGAAGAAGGTGGATTCTGATGAAGATGAGTCAGATTCTGATTCTGGAGAGAGGAAGAAAAGAGGAAGGTCAAAGAAAAGGAGGAGTAAGAAGAGGGGTACTAGTGATTCAGAGGAAGAGGATGAAGGAAATAGGAAGAGGAGGAGGAGAGAGAAGAGGAGGAAGAGGGATGAGACTTCAGTAGAAGAGGACGAGCGACAGCGCCATAAGAGGAAGAGTAGGAAGGAGAAGAGGAGGAGGAGAAGTCATAGATATTCTGATGATTCAGATTCAGATTCATCAGAAGACTCTGGCAGAAGGCACAGGCGAAAGAACAGGAAATCAGCATCAGCATCTGATTCTGAGCTAAATGGTTCTGATGACTCACGGGTTGGGAGGGGTACAAAGCGATCTGAGATGAGGAGCAAGAAGCGCCATCATGAGTAGTAGTCACTCCTTGCAAGTAGAGGTAAACATTATAGGTCCTTGTAACTTTTTTGAATTATTGACTATGAATATGTACGGATAGCCTTAAATTTACCTTTATGTTCTGTTATCATGTATTGATTGTATTCTTTTGGTGTGCACTCAAATAAACGAACTTAGGTTCTATTCCTTGTTTGCTCTATATCATATGTTGTCCGATGAAATCTACATTGAGCGATAGTGCTAAAACAACGACTCTCTCTCTCTCTCTATATATATATATATATAGAGAGAGAGAGAGAGAGAGTCTTTTGGAAAACAAGGAATTCTTGAAAATTAAGCCTAAAGACACTCCATAGTTAGATTTATGGTCCAAATGCCATGTAGGGCATATTTGGCCCATTATTTAATACTTTTTAGTCCTTAAGGAAACTTGCATTTATGTCTATGCAAATGAATTTGCTATTGGTCTAGCTCCTTACAGCTTTAAACCTGAGGGTTATATTTGTAATGTACAGGTCTGTTGGAAAGGTTTTCTTGATGTCTCTAGAAGTCAGTGTTATGCAAGTTAATTGTAGGTGTGATGCCTGAGGAAGTTTTGGCCTGAAGGTTGAATCTTAATTAAAGCATTGATCTATTATATGGGTACTGCTTGCAGTGTCTTAACTGTTCTGCAAACCCTATAGCCCGTTTTCTTCTGGGTTTTTTTTGCTACTTGGCTGTCTTGTTATTATTGGAAACAAATTTTAGCTGGTTGCCTAAGTTTCTGCTAATTCCACAATTACCCAGAACTAAGATTACATAATCAGTTCTTGAAGCTGTTTTATCAAAGAGCTACTCCATTTTGACACACACTCCTACCCAAAAAAAGGTGTTTTCTATGATGTTATCTAAGTTCCAGTCATTTAGACTAAAGAGTTCTTTTGTGTAAAACATTCTCCTAATTAGGTGGGTTCATTACAGGGATGTAATTGGTGTTTTATAAGATTCTAAGGTCCATAATAGACTGGATTTCTTTTGTGCAAAATTTTCTTCTCATCAGATTGTGTTCATTAGAGGGATGCATGTGTTTTTTTTTCCTAAGATTCTAAGGTCTGTTCATATAGATTGAGTTTTTTCTTGTGCAAAATGCACTCATAATCAAATTGTATCCGTCAGACGGGGGGAGGTAAATGTTGAATATGATTATAGTATATGAATTTGTTGATTACTAGGACGAAAGCTGGGATAGTTTTAAATATTTGGATTCATCATTAGGTGATCTTGGGCATCCTAACAGGTTATGGATAAGAATGATTTTGATTCTAGGTGAAGGTGAATGATTGAGAATTGTTCGCCTTTAGCAGTTTTACTTCATTGTTTATGGACAACACGAGACTTACTGTATTAGTTTTTACTTTCAGTAGGATTTAGCCAGGTTGTTTTAGCATCTCTGTTCTTGCACACTGGCTAGCAACTTACCTTTTTCTAGAAGATCACAGGGGAGGGCAGATCAATACTTTTTGGCTAGGGAACTCTGCAACTAGCCAACATCTATAAAATTGTTGCCCAAACATGCTTTGGTTGCA
The DNA here is from genome assembly GCA_949677035.1 of Omphalea diandra. Classification (NCBI taxonomy): domain Eukaryota; kingdom Viridiplantae; phylum Streptophyta; class Magnoliopsida; order Malpighiales; family Euphorbiaceae; genus Omphalea; species Omphalea diandra. The sequence continues at coordinate 3,070 of CATIWR010465443.1, read as the reverse complement.
TGTTGCTGCAGCAGCAACCATGTCAATTATGGTAGACTGTCTTTGCTGCCTCGTATAATATAAAATGAATTTTACTCATCAATGCCGCTGTCAGATCAATGCTTTCGTGTTTTTGTCCTCCCAAGGATAGTTAATGTTCAATTTCAGTGCTTTCTCATCTTCTAGTCTTGAAAAAGATGTGTTGTTTGCGATTCCTTATTGAAAGCGTAAGCTTCTTGCTGTAAAAGATTTAAATCGTTCCCATTTCTTGAAAGCCTAAACATCTTGCAAACAATGGTATGAAACTGCAGCTTGCTTATGAAGCTGATTGCTCCAGAGCTTATAGTCAAATTTGTTGTTTTTGCAGGGATCTGTGTCCACAGTTATATAATAATAGAGCCGATGGTGGCGCGCAAATTGAAGTGCTCAGTTTATTTTCGAGTATGCGAGTCTGAAAGATTGTGTTGGTTATTTCAATTATCTTCTCCAAAAAAAGAAAAAAAGAAAGATATTGTTCAAAACTGTGTTTATTTGTGTGTTTAGATCCTATGATTAAGCTGCTTTATTCAATGTTTTGTATGAAGCACCATTTCATTTCAACTTCTTGTGTTGTTAAAGTGATCGATAATAGCATCTGTTTGTGTTTTCTGGGGTTTTCTCTCCATCTATATGTGATGAAATCTTAAAGTTCGTCTCCCTGGAAAATTTCCTCCTTTGTAGAGATTCCTCTGGACAGCCGAAGTGGAAATAGAAAAGGTTTTGATATAACCGCCTTAAGCCGATTCAAATGCATCCCCTAACGAATCCCCCCTACAAATTAAAATAGCAACAATAAGTCCTCGCACTGTCTACAGATGCGTACCACGAAAGTTGTGATCTGGTTTGTTGAACAGAAGTAATCGGTCTGCTGATATCATTATGTTGAAGAAAGCTGAAGCCTATCTGGTCATTCGAAAAAAGAACCAGAAGCAAAAATTACAGCCGCAAAATACTTTCTTGTTACTCTACTCCCTTTATATGCATTAGCAAATATTAGAACATCGCATCTTAAATCCAACTTCAATGTCATTCAATAGGGCTTTCAATTATGCTTGAAATTAATCATAAAAAAAATATGCTTTTCTAAGAAATAATTATAACCCCATTCCTGGGAAATGTAGTTGAAAAATGACAACAAAAGAACATTGCCTATTTATCCAAATCAGATTCTAATGACAAACATAAATGGTGTTTTGAGCAATCCATGGTTGTTCCGCTGCTTTAGTCCTCTGTGGCCTTCATATTGTTAAGCTCTTGAAACCTCAGGCCAACACGCACTGAATGCTTGAAGAACTTCTCAGCACATCTCATAACACAGGTTTCCTCCTGCTTCTGAAGAGATTTGCGTGTAAAGCTATCCACGCAGTCATTGAAGCATCTCTCCACCACTGCATTATACATCCTCAGACTGCAGATCCACATTAAAGGAACAGAAGTTAGAAAATTCAATCACACTATAATATGGCCACTGCTATCTTTTTAACATCCTAAGACACCTCCAATCGCCATTTGAGCTCCAATCACCATTGGGGGACCAACCTGCACTAACATGCTTCCATATTCAAACAGGCAACACAGCAAAGTATTCTTAATGACTATAATGCCTCCCTGCACTAACTGAACTGCTTAAAGCCTAACAATATCTGTATAAGCTGACAACTTTCAAAAGGAACCTCATGGAGCAACTTTGGCTATAAGCTGCCTTAGAAAGGGATAAGGCATTTGTATGCCTAAACATGTGCATCGTTTTCCAACTAAAGAAGAATAAAGGAGATCAGATCAAAGGTAACGGAAATTCAATTTTGTTCCCAAAACATCTAACCGAAACACACAAGCTGCATTGGTTTTAAAGAGATCATCCTTCTGGCTTCACATAAACTAGGTTACTTCGGACTAATCAACTGATGTATGGCGACAGCATACTGTTGTCTGGATATAAACGAGAAAGATGATGAAAAGCAATTGGCCAATTAAAGCTTCAACCTTTATGAACATTATAAGTTTCTTACAAATTAACATGAAGGACCAACACTGGAGATAGCAAAAACAGCAATTATGGTGAGAAAACAGTAGTACAGGAAGAGGAAAAAGGAAATAAAACAATTACTCACTTGCTAAGAGAGCCTAATACTTCAACTGGAAACAAACAAATGCACACGCATGAGATCGCTTTCATTGCTCCAAGGCTCAAAGCAATGCACTTTCACATTGCTTTTTTCACAATAATACAATGTGATCTGTGAACAAATTCCGACACCCAATGAAGCAGCACAAACATGCATAAATATTAACAGAGAAATGTTGTTCTCAAAACGTCCAAATGCAACATATTCATATTGTTGCGTTGGTTTTAAGGAGAACATTGTTTTAGCGTCACATCAACAAAGTCATAAACCAAACTTTGCAACTTAATTTGTATAAATATGGGATATGAAGAAAAAACAAACCCATCAAAGAAATTTACTTAAACACCACACATTCTTCACCATCATCAACAAACAGACATAATTCATTCATAATCCTCTGAAAAAAAAAAGGATCACTTTGGAACTAAATACAAACCAATTAATAATCTTTTTTTCTCCTTTTACAACTAACCCATACCAAAACAAAATGTGGAAAATTAATCAACGCATTAAAAATTCAGATCCAAGAACAGAGCATAAAGAAAGAACAAACAAAAGGCTTTTTCGCTTATGTATATAATAAAGAAAGGCCATAAAAGGAAAGATTAGAAACCTGTCTCGAACTTGGAGCTGATCGATAGTTGCAACCATCCGTAGCTTGTCCTCCTCAGGCAGACCTTCAAGACCTTGAAACATGTTTGGATCCATCTCTCGATCAATTTGAGGCTTCCCTTCCACTTCTGGTTCCTCACTATGTTACGCACCCAGTCACATAATCAGGGTTTATCGTGAGTACAGCAAACGGCACCGTTTAATTGTTGGTTAGCACCCAGATATATTGGATAATTGATCAGGTTAAACATTTTGACCCCTAATTTTTTCATACTATACTATTTAGTTCTCTATTTTTATATATTATGCTAGAT